>VMBQ01005312.1:0-18972 GCA_007657795.1 Dreissena rostriformis | reverse complement strand
ATCATTGATGAAAAGGTGAATTTCAAACAAACTAACAAACAAACACACACACACACACACACACACACAAACAAACAAAACAATAACAACAACAAAACAACAACAACAACAAACAACAACATGTTTTCAATTTAATAGTTTGCAACAGTTACTTTGATTTCCCTATGTTTCTCTATAAGTTGAACCTTCGTAAATATAATATTGGAAACATTTTTATTCTCAATTTGAAAGTATTTTTAAGCAAAACAATACAACACCTGTTTCACAATTTTAGTCAAAACAACGCGAATTTTCCAAATATGAAGAGCCCTGGCCCCGTTCCCAAAATGGTGGAAAAAAGGAACACTGCTTACTTAGCCGAGTGACTTTCGGAATCAATTGAATTAAATAAACGATGGACGAATTGAAGAAACATACTTCGTTACATTATAGCAATTTAAAACATGTATATTCCCATACTGCAAGACGGGTCTAAGAAATATCTCCAAATCATCCCAAAAAATGAAATGCTGCACAATATAGATCCCGCAATTAAGTATGTGTTGAGTGTTCCTAAAACATTTGCGAGTTTTGAATTGGGTAAATACATGCATATTGAGCTGTTCAATACGACTATTATTATATTAAAACAACTAAAAAGAAATAAGTTGTGATACTTTATTTTCGGTGTAAGGGCCTCATCAATATTATTTGTAATTTAACAAATATATAGAGCCTCGCTCTCTGAAAAGAGGGTTTAATGCATGTGCGAAAAGTGTCGTCCCAGGTTAGCCTGTGCAGTACGCACAAGAAAAGTCTTCCTTTTAACGAAAAATACAATAAAAGCGGAAAGTGTCGCCCCTGATTAGCCTGTGCGGACTGCACAGGCTAATCTGGGACGACTCTTCTCGAACATGCAATAAACCCACTTTTCACAGAGCGAGGCTCAAATAGTTTGTACATGAAGAAAACTCTGCTTGAAATCCGGACCGGTTAAATAGAAACAGATTTATTATTTCCGTTTTAATACGGCGAGCACTTAAATACGGAAACCGTCGTTTGTCGAAACAATAACAACATTATTTTCCGCAATTAATGGAACGCCAACTCATTATTCTCTCGACGAATTGCGTGCTTTTAATTCGGTTTTGGATAAGTTTGCAGACGGATGAACTGCACGATGCTGAGTGTTTATATTACGGAATACCTTTAGGGCCATCGTGGTTACACATTAAAATCCAGAGGGCGACAATGCGATAGTGCGATAGTAAGATGGCGACAATACGATAGTACGATGGCGACAATGCGATAGAACGATGGCTACAATGCGGTAGTACGATGGCGACAATGCGACAGTGCGACAATACGATGGCGACAGTGAGATGGTAAGATGGCGACAATGCGATACTACGATGACGACAGTACGACAAAGCGATAAAACAATGGCGACAATGCGATAGTCATATCGTACTGTCGCCATCGTATCATCGCATTGTCGCCATCGTACTTTCGCGTTATCGTACTGTCTTCATCGTATTATCGCATTGTCGCCATCGTACTATCTCACTGTCGCCATCCTTCTATAGCACTGTCGCATTGTCGTCATCGTACTGTCGCATTGTCGTCTATCGCCTTCCTGTACACATGCGCACATCGTATTTTTTCCTTGATGGAGCCACTTTTAAAAATACTTTACAGTTCGGCACACCTAACATCAATACCCATTCTATAACTTATTAAGAATTTAATTCTTTATATATGTAACCTCTTTCAAAGTACATCTTTATAAAGTCATCTATTTTGTTTTTGCAATAAGAATAGTTTGTGTACCGGAAGGCGATATTCAACAATGCGATAGTACGATGGTGACAATGCGACAATGCGATAGCACGATAATACGATGACGACAGTCCGACAATACGATGGCGACCGTGCGATAGTACTATGGCGACAATGCGACTGTACGATGACGACAATACGACAATGCGATAGTACACTGGCGACAGTGCGATAGTACGATGGCGACAATGCGATACTATGATGACGACAATACGATGACTATCGCATTGTCGCCATTGTTCTATAGCGTTGACGCATTGTCGCCATCGTACTATCGCATTGTCGCCATCTTACTATCGCATTGTCGCCATCGTACTATCGCACTATGCATTGTCGCCTTCTGAATTGTAATGTGTAACCACGATGGCCCTAACGGTATTCCGTATTATATCGTTATTCAAAAACGTTTTCTTACAAACTAGAAGTGTCCATATTGCAAATTACTCTAAGTTGGTATACCAATGTATTAATAAAACGTACTTGACCCACCGTCGACGAAAGTACATACTTTAGAGTATATTCGTTTGTTTCCTGTGTGATACAAATTGGTACCATCCTCATCAAGGGGCAAAATTCATTTGTTTACTAGCGCTTGTGTAAAATAATACCGACATAAAAAGCACTCAAAAAAAAATCATCCCAAATTTAAGGCATTGATAACCAACAAAATAAGTATATTTAAGTTAATTGTGCACGAAAAATGTGAACATTATCTCCATAAGCTGTGAGTATATCATGCCTTATCGCAAAGGATATATACAAATTATTTATATAGGGACAACAAAAATAACAACAACAACAATAACGACGACAAAAAAAAAAGCAACATTTAGTGTACGCAAGCATTTCAACGTTTCTAATGCGATGCAGAGAGATACATTACGTAGAATTCAAACATGTGACAATTTAACTAAACAAGACGAGTTTAAGATCAGAAAATAGTTCCAGACAATTATTGGAACAAAGGTGGGGCTTCTTGCGTGTTGCTGTCGGGCTAATCGTATTGTTTCGAGTTTAACTATGATACTCTTCACATTGAAACAATGTGTACACATGTAGACTCTGTCTCCCAGATTTAATTTCAAACAATCGCATGTTATAGCTAAACTAATAAATGTTGTTAAAGACAATCAAAATGTTCGTTTAATCCAGGTTTTTCGCTCTAGTTGTCATTCATACTGTATAAGTGTTTCAAATGTATTGTGGCACTTTTCTCTGTCGTAAGAAGCGGTCTTGCGGCGTCTGGGTTCGAATCCCATCGTGTCCACAGATAACGTTAACACATGAAAAAAACAAGCCGGGTTTCGCTATTGTAGGACCATGTCTTCGAAATAATGAAGGGGTAATAGTGATACAGACAGTTTTTCTATATGTTTGCAATAACCCATATTGGGAACCAACTTTCACCAGTTTTCGCGACCATTTCAGTGCGTTTCAGCACAAATTGACATCTCTTCTGCGAATGCGAGCACCATAAAACCGTATGTCTTCTTTTTCTCACTTTCTATATACTGGGTATCAACCGAGAAAACTGGGTGTCAACCATTCAGATTGTTCAATAACTTTACAAGTACGTTATGCATGTGCGTAAAGTGTCGTCCCTGATTAGCCTGTACGGACTGCAAAGGCTAATCTGGGACGACACTTTACGCACATGCATTAAGCACAGTTTTCCTAGAACGATGCTCATATACTTATCAGCTGCGGATTTCGATTCCAGTTCAGGGATGGTAATATACTATCAGACGAATTGATGGGTTGCTATACCATGTAGGGCTTGCTTTGCTAAATAGCCGATACAGGAAAATAACCGTAGTTGTCTGGTGTGATCCAATACCGTATATGGCCGAAACTATAAAGCTGCATTCACATGTTATAACCGACCGAAAGTGTAATTAACAACTATAGTGTTGTGTATGTGCGATTTTAATATAAAGCTTAAAAAATATTCGTAGTAATGATGCTCATACTGATGCCAACAAAGAATAGATACTTGTTTATGATCTAAATGTAGAAAAACTTGGAGCAAAAAAACATATATGGATAACTATTGCATTCAAAAGTGGCAAACGATGTGTTACATATATGTGGCGTGTTCTGAGAAAACTGGGCAAAATGCTTGTGCGTAAAGTGTCATCCCAGATTAGCCTGTGCAGTCCGCACAGGCTAATCAGGGATGACACTTTCCGCCTAACTTGGATTTTTGCTAAGAAGAGACTTCATTTAAACGAAAAATGTCATAAAAGCGGAAATTGTCGTCCCTGATTAGCCTGTGCAGACTGCACAGGCTAATCTGGGATGACACTTTACGCACATGCATTTTGTCCAGTTTTCTCAGAACACGACACATATGACCTCTTCGGTGCAGTTGAATTGTGAGTAAAGTAACTATGCATACGACTCGATTGGTCACCTTATGGTAGGCTTCTTCTTTTTTTTATTTGATTGCGTTTATTTGGTACATGTGTCGACAATCTTTTCATTTTTACACATCAAACTCATGTTTTTCAATAAATTATAACAAATAATAATAATAGCATACGTATATGGTAGTTTATTTGATGTATTTGAGTTAATTAAATAAACAATATGGAATGGTGTTGTGTATGTTATAATTATAACTATAAATATTTATATTTGTATTATAATCCTCCTCGTTGTAATGATTATCACAACAACAACGTTCGATCTTCTATTCGGAAGACACCTTCCGCCTCGACTGGATTTTGGTTTAAAAGATGCTCCCGTTAACGCTGAATTCCATTAATTCTGCACTTTAAATACAAGCCCGGTTTTCCAAGTGCGAGACTCATATTTATTTGTTTCACTATGTTAAATTACGGTAAAGGTGGCACATGTAAGTGTATGTGATATTATAAGAAAATTGATTGATGAATTATATGTACAATTAGAGATTGTCACGCATGAATGCTATTTTAGAAAGCGTTTTGATGTAGATCATAATCATATTAGGTGTATAACGCATTGTTTATGCTGACGAAACCCTGATCGTTATCGGATATTATTATAACAAACCATTTATGCATCAGATCAGATTGTACATAGGTTCCTTGCGTATGTGACGTTCCGACAGTGTTATACGTATGTTCTTCGCTCTGGTAAAACAGGATTTAATGCATTTGCGTAAAGTGTCGTCCCAGATAAGCATGTGCAGATTGCACAGACTGCACAGGCTTATCATGCACGACCCTAACCGCTTAGACGGAATTTTGATTTAAAAGAGACATCGATTAAACAAAAAATCCACACAAGCGGAAGGTGTCGTCCCTAATTAGCCGGACTTTACAGGCTAATATGGGATGACACTTGAAGCACATGCATTACGCCCATTACGATATCAAGAAAGTTTTTCTTTGCAACCGATATGCCCATTTGTTCTCTTTGTCTTACTAGTAATGAAATTTCTGACGCACGAGTAAATAAAATAAATACATGTATCAACCAAATGCCCTCTTGTTGACAACATTTCAGAAAATAGTATTATATCAGCCACTATCTGGGAAAACTGGACTGAATGCATTTTCGTGAAGTTCCATCCCATATTAGCCAGTGCAGTCCACACATGCTTATCATGCACAACACTTTCCGTCTTCACTGGATGTTTGTTTGCAAAACTCATCCTTTTAACGGAAAATTCCATAAAATCGGAAAATGTCAGCTGGGATGTTACGTTACGCAAATGCTTTAGCTCAGTTGTCCCACAACGCGGCTAATATAGTTCGTCGTTATGCATCTCATTAACAAGCCGAATTACTTGATGTAAAAGACCATATAACGTAGATCGGATATATATGCACACTTTTAATATTTCAAATAATTGTAAACAGGAATTTAATAGTTATATACATGTTTCCCATTATCATGATAACATACACTAACGCTGACACAAAAAGAAACGATAAGCCTTTTTAAGTCGACAAATCGTTTCGTTGTCTATATATTGTATAAGATATAGTCGAGACCAATGAGGGCCTCCACGCATAACAGTGACCGACCAGTCAGCCCAAAACCTTTGATCGCACCGAAGCTTAAGGCGGATGGGGCCTGTCAACGTTTGTGGGTTGGCTGCGAGGTGACTTTTATGCGAAGAGATCCAAATTGGTCTGTACTATGTTTTATAGTATACCGCATATTTTGGCAGTTGTAATTTATAATAAAATAAAAGTGCATCCCAGACAACTATTTAGCATTGTGTTTTATTGTGGTGTCATACGGTTTCAATATGTATTCTATGTGTAAGTGTATGCAAAATTGTAATTTTTACCTGAGGGGATTTAATTGATTTTGTAAAGACCTTAAGATGATGCCACATACCAAATTTGAAAGCCCTAAGGGCAAAACTTGTCCAGCCACCGGTGGAGACCAGTTTAACATTAACTAATATAGGAAATCCTTTTAAAAAACATCTTCTCGTCTGAAAACGCAAAGCCCAAGGCTCTTATATTTAACATCAGATATCATCTAGAGATCCTCAAGAAGTAAGTTCCAATTATACCCCATGGGCTCAAATCTGGATAAGAACGGGGCTTTACCAGTTTTGCATAGATTCGAATAGGGAATTCATTTTCAAAAACCTTCTGTCTGAAACCGAAAAGCACAAGGCTATCATATTTTGCGCGTGGCATTATCTAGAGGTCCTGTACGAAGTTTGTTCAAATTAAGCCTCTGTGGTCTAAACTTGTCTCAAAATGTGGGTCACACGTTTCAAAAAGACTAATACAGATGATACCTTTTACGAACGTATTGTCTTAAAGTGAACAGCTTTCATATTTCGTATATAACATCATGCACAATTACTATACGTTTTCATTCTCTTGGATTAAACCTGATTAATCCCAATAAGTAACATTTTATAATGGAAATATAGTAAATAACATGTAAAATCTCTACAACAACCAGGCCCAGGGCTGTGGTATTTAGTATGTAACATCAGATATATGTATTCAACTAAGTTTGTGCAAATTTGGCCTTTGTGATCAAAATGTGGCACACCAATGTGGTGGTGTGAAATGTTTTGTATAGACTTTTATATCAAGATATGTTCAAATAATGCCCCAGTCGCTAAAAGTAGACCCACACCAAGAGTCTCGAGTATTATACAACTGAGCAACATATTCGCAGTTGAGCATTAAATGACCGTAAGAGTCTTGTTTTAGTAAATGATTTTTTATATTTATAATCTCAAGGGAAATCAAAATGAGCTTTTCGCAAACATTACTATGTTTAAATGGTTTGAACAATGTAATTCTGGTATAAATTATAGCATTTTAAGCGAGTCTATACCTAAACTCATATGATTTTATAATGATATTTGCATTGTGTAGTTAAAACTCATTCAAACGAATGATTTACCAGCAGTTGATAATGCAAAAACGGCTTTATATATAAAAAAAAAATCATTTATATGTGAAATCAAACTAGCAACTTCAAATAAGTTCTTAGTGATGACATCAACACTTCATCACTTATATTCCAGCATTGTCAAAAATAACAGGTTATTAACCTTGGTATGAATTCACACTTCTTTGACCTATTTAAATATATTGCACGATATGATCAAATAACTTGGTATTGCGTTCTTTCTTTACTGATCAATATGATTAGAGTTATTGTTTTACTAAAATCATTAAATAGACTTATGTTGCTTAAGTCATGTGATCGATGGAGACAGAACATTCGTTGATATGTCCATAACTCTATTACATGTGTATGTTTAAATATTACTTCAAAACATTCGGAAATTAGGATAAACTATTACGTACATTTTAAACGGCCATTCATATATATTGTTTTATTAACTAGTCATGTAGCAGACTTCCACTGAAGTATAAGTAACAGCTATGAGTACTCTAAGAAAAGTATTACTTACAGTGAGAAATGCGAAACAAATTTCAGTCTGAACAATTAAGGCTTAATGAGATGCACCATTCATAAATTATAACTTTTCCTTGAGATATACGTTTTCATAATATGCATCATACAAATTTGCATAAGTTTTCAAGTGATAGATTAAGTAATTTAAACTGTATGTAAAAAATATCAAAGAAGTTTAGTTGTAAGAAATACGATCCTTAATAATACTGCTTAATAGATTTCATCACCCCTCGTTAGAACTTGCGTGTTCTTTCCATATATTGTGTTTATTTGTAATTATATTTGTTATTGACTTTTTATGTAATATAATGTTATATTGTTATGCGTATTCAGGTGACAGAAAATAATGTGTATATTTGAGAATTAAGACGATGTACTGTTGTATAAGTCTCAATAAACTATCTATCTGTCTGTCTGTCTACCTGTCATAATAAATTAACACCTAACAAAGCCTTTTCAACCAGCTCAATGTATTTGAATATTCGCAAAAGTATTCCGGAGTTATTACAATGTCGTAATGTAGAGCATTCAAGTACAATAACTTGTTTACAGTTTGGAAAAATTACGATTTTCAGAATAATTGGCATGGATTCAAATTAGACTATACGCATTGTGTTTAAAAGGAAAATAACACTCATGACTTAGAAAATTTGCTTAAAACATTAGTTAATTTATGGATGATCTTCATTCGAAATCGGTAAAATAATAAAACGTTTGTAACGCTTTTCCTTGATTTTATGAACATACTTTTAATACTTACATAGCCTTAACGATTCGCATGATGCGTGTCGCAGTGGTAACTTATTAGCTTTTGCCTCAATAGGTTTCGGGCTCGAATCAGGGGAAGGCAATATTTGTTATTCGACGTTGTTTTTTTGCTATTATCAGGGATTTAAATGAAGCAGAATCCTGTTTTTTTATTCAAGCTTTTTGCAATTTTGTTACGTTGACTTCAAATTATTTACCTTGCATCCTTCTGATACAAATGTCACCATTAAAATAACATAAAATGTATTTTATATAACACAAAATGTTTGTCTCTGAGTTAAGCAAGCAAAACATACAAAACAACATTTGCAGAGCAAATATCCAGAAACAAAATATCTAGACTTAAGTATTCTAACCCCTGCAAATTTCAGTTTACCTCTGAATCATTTTACCCCTTAAAATTTCAACAACAGGGTCGTTTGACTCATGGTTTTCAAAAGCTATTGAAATCTCTGTATTATAATTAATTACAACTATTCAAAACATTATAGATGTGTGAGCAAACACATAAAATGACATTTTCAAAAATCTCTGAAAAAGTCCGTTTAATACTCTCAACCCATTTTATGCAACAACCTCTAATTATGATAACAATGGCAGACAACACACGTTGTTGGCAATGGTATCGAAATATTGAACGTGCCTTATCAGTTCATAACAACACAAAATGTTGAAGTACGAAATCAGTTTATGATGCAGTGTTGCATTGCGCTATTAGACCGCGGTAATTGGAAAGTTGTCGCGTTAATATCTGATCAAATGTCAATTGTTGTTATACCATTTTATATGAGAAATGATGTAGCCCGGTCCTAAATAGCATGTTATTAACGGCCTTTACTATGAAGCCACAGTTGATTGACCTATCGTGGGACTCTAAAATTCTACGCCATAACGGCGATATTATTTATTCAAGAGTCTGCAATCCACTTCTTAAATATATGTGTCGTGTTCTGAGAAAACTGGACAAAATGCATGCGTGTAAAGTGTCGTCCCAGATTAGCCTGTTCAGTCCGCACAGGCTAATCAGGGACGACACTTTCCGCCTAAACTGGATTTTCGCTACGCAGAGACATCATTTAAACGAAAAAATCCATAAAAGCGGAAATTGTCGTCCCTGATTAGCCTGTGCGGACTGCACTGGCTAATCTGGGATGACAATTTACGCAAAAGCATTATGCCCAGTTTTCTCAGAACACGACATATATAGTGAGTGTTATTGCTTTTCGGATATCATTGTATACGAACGTTGTGTTTTGTTTGTTATACTGTCAATTAATTGACGGACGCCTGGTAGTCGTTGATATTTATAGACCACGGGCTATCACGATGTGTATAAATGGGCACATTAGATGATATTTCATTATAAATGAGCTACGCGTTGTAAAAAGGTGGCTTATTGCATGTGCGTAAAGTGTCGTCCCAGATTAGCTTGTGCAGTCCGCACAGGCATAACAGGGACGACATTTTTCGACTAAACTTGATTTTCTTCAAGAAGAATCTCCTTTTAAACGAAAACAAAACAATAGAAGCGGAATGTGTCGTCCCTGTGACGACACTTTACGCACATGCATTACACCCCCTTTTCACAGGTCGAGGCTCAAATGAATTGTCAATTACGCGCTATTGATCTACATACACACGTTACGACCATGTAAAAAGACTTTAATATTGAACAATCACGACACATAACTGTTGCTGCGCACCACACGTGCTGAGCGATCACCTCCAAGGAAAAGTTCACGGAATAACGAAGCATTATATTTGTTTATTAAAATACTAACGTTGGACTATAAGCATAACTCTTTAATAAACCCACATGATGGACATTCGGCTTCTATTTACGCAAAGAAGATATATTTACGTTAGGTATATTCGCAATCGGCTACTAGCTCAAGTCACTTGTTCAAGTCATCATAGAGAGAAATCATGTAGCTTCAGTAGTCGTCATGGAAAGATGCCTTAAAACGAAACATACAAAATATTTCAATCCACTCATTCTAGGCTGAATGTCTTTCATCATTCAACATTAGAAAAAAACGAGCGAAAATATGGTACATCTTGTATAAGGGATGTGCGCATAACAATAATAAACACAAACACCTATCAGTATATTGAAATATGGGCTAATCAAAGGTTACATCTTCTATAATTTTGCGCTGTTTTCACAACACATGTTTATGTATTAATGAACTGTAATATAACAATTAATATAACACTCTCATATGTTAACGCGTATAATAAAAGAAAAAAGAAAACTCAAAACTCAAATCTCTACTTTAATAACATTTTGTCAATGATGTATGAGCCTCGCTCTGTGAAAAGGGGGTTTAATGCATGTGCGTAAAGTGTCGTCCCAGATTAGCACGTGCAGTCGGCACAGGCTAATCAGGGACGAAACTTTGCGCTTTTATGATATTTTTCGTTTGACTTACTTGACTTATTCCTGTAAACTCCCAGTGGAGCATAGGGCCGCAACAACACCTCGCCAGCGCACTCTGTTCTGGGCCGCTCTCCTCAGCTGCGTCCATGTAATTCCGGCGTCGGAGTCTATTCTTAGCACAAAGAGAGCCTATTCTTTTCAAAAATCCAGTTTAAGCGGAAAGTCTCGTCACTGATTAGCCTGTGCAGACTGAACAGGCTTATCTGGGGCAACACTTTACGCACATGCATTACACCCCCTTTTCACAGAACGCGACGCATACGTTCATTCTCAGTAGTTTGTCATCGCTATTCAACACACGGTATCGCTATAATCGTGCTGACATTTGTTTTCAATCAAATGTAGCAAGACATTGCACTTCGTTTGTGTGCCCAGAACTTGTATTTCATCAATCTCAAATGTATGATTATTGGTAAACATAATTGAAGAGAAGTGAAATACGCAATAATACAGTTTCAGTGGGGTGGGGGTTCTTTCGAATTATCGCATACAATTTGGTGACGAACGGCCATATTTTAGGGCGGATTTTATTCCGATTCTTTGTAAAATATATTATGTCACATCATAATGAAATTAATGGTCATAGGGTGTCACTCGTAGGAAGTTATAATGTCCTCATATTGTGTTATCTTGAATTAATTTGTTTGTTTATTTAAACTATACCTGTAAGTTATGTAAATGTGTAGAAAAAGAAGAACTTTTCTTGAATTTTAAATGTCGAACGATTTTGTCCGTAAACTGTATTACTTATTATGTATATTCTCATTCAACGGATCTGTTTAAAAGAAAGTGAACCACCTTTTTCATTTGTAATTCGCGTGAATTCACATAATTAACACCCTAGAAATCTGCACAATTCACAGTATCTTGGCAAGTGAATAATTTACAATCCAGGTCGCAGCTTTATCATTAAATGCTGGCTATTTCGGAAGTTACTNTTGCAAGATATTGTAGTGATTTAGTTAACTCATTACAAATGTTAAGGGTTTGGTAATTGTATAGTTAAATAAATAGTTCATATCTTGATGTACATAGACGCAATAAGGGTGATTTTTAAATAATATTATTTACCAAACTTAAATTATTATTTAATTAAAATTATTTTTGCGGCAATTTATACAAATTAATTATCGTAACCGAAACAAGATTTACAGATGACATTCGCATAAATACATTCGTCGGATTGCAATGATAAATTTAGTACACATGTGGTACAGTTGTAAACATCAGATATTGAAAAAGAATATTCGCCCCAGAAAAGAAATAAAATAATAATAATCAACATTGAATTTACAATAGCTCAATTATTTATACAGAACTAAGCAGTTTAATTACGTTACACAACATTACAGTTTCAAGCATAACTAAACTGCTTGCAATAAGTCGTACGATGTTTTATTAACATTAAATACATGTGTACAATACGACTTTGCAAGATTTGTATACACATCTTAAGTAAACATACCCGATAAGTTTGTATTTACATTGATTGACTTTATAAAACCTATTTGTTAATAAAACAATATATTATTAACAATAGGTAAATGACAGCTGAATGTGTTGCTTTCTTGCCTAAATGTGTCATTTTAGGTTAAAATTCAGCAGTCAATAAAAAAAGATAAAAACTTCAAAAATGAAAATGTATTAATTGCACATACTCTAGTCTAGTCTATTCTTATGTATGTATTATGCGATTACTGGAAATCCGTATGTGTTTACATATTGACTATTTTTTTAATAAAACAGATTCAATTTTAGTGTCGTTTGATTTGATTTGTTTTGACACATTAGTGTTTTCGTGAATAAAGCTTTATCAAATGTGAGGCGTTGATAGATCCTATGTACGGAATCCGGATAGGGCCAAGTTGATTGTCGCGTGTCGACCTTCGAGGTCGACGCACGACATTCAAGCGACATTCAAGCAACGCACGATATGACACTCGACATTTGAAGTCGACATGCGACAATCATGCGACAATCAAGATTTGAGTGTCGCATATCGCGCTGGGTGTTAGAAAAAAAATATTGCAGAAAATCTTGACTGTCGACTTAATTGTCGACTGTCATATCGTGCGTCGCTTGAATGTCGCTTGAATGTCGTGTGTCGACGCACGATACGACGCGCGACATGCGATATGACACTCGACACTATATCGAGCAAATTTCGCCTGTCGACCTAAAATTCCCTAGGTCGACACGCGACATTAGCTCGACGCACGATACGACGCGCGACGCACGATATGACACTCGATACTATATCGAACAAATATCGCGCAAGTGTCGCATGTAGACCGAGGTCGACGCACGACATTCAAGCGACATTCAAGCGACGCACGATATGACACTCGACATTTCAAGTCGACATGCGACAATGCGACACTCAAATCTTGATTGTCGCATGATTTTCATGCATTCCCACGATTAATAACAAAGAATCCTGCGCAATTCCTTGGCAAGTGAATAATTTAACACCTATATCGCTGCACGGTCGTAAAATACCAGCTATTACCGTAATTAATATGAAGCAACAGTTTATGGGTCTGTCGATCGACTCAAGTATCCCTCATCACATGGTCGATATATTCATTTGACTTTATCATGCGTTCTACGTTTACAAATCTTGATGTTCGATAGCATTGCATTGCAAATATCGTTCGTAGAGTTATTGTATTTTATTGCAGTCATCGAGGTCGCATTAAAAAATGCTATTATCATTATTCGTATTCAGTATGTGTCGTTTACAAGTTTATTTGGCAGTACTTATGAATATCGTGAACATATTATAACGTTGGCTCCAGTTCAAGATGTTAATGTGGCAACGAATCCGGTATATGGTTGACGATACATATATATATTATATATAAATTTGAATAATCGATTATATATATATAAATATTATAAAACACCAACGAACGAAAAGATACTTTCAAAAAGACTGCATCCTAAAAGGATACAAGAAGCATTACAAATTAGAAAGATATTGTTCAAACAGTGTACACATTTATAACAAAATAAGTATCTTATACCCTAGCGCTTTCGACTATACGTCTTCTTCAGGGGTGTTAACAGATATGATTTCATGAGTTCAAGATTCATTAGGTCGAATGCACAATCGAGCCATTGTCTTGTATTTTCACTTCTTTGTATTGTAAAATCCTGCAGCCACAGGAAACGACGTTCCGCTGATTTAAACTACGTGCGATAGACTGACACCCGGGATGTTCATTATGCCGATTAGATTGTAAAAAACTGTAGTTAACTTTTTAGCATTCAGTCCTGTTTTTATATGCCGTTTTATTTCTTTGTATTTCTGAATTTCCGATTATAAAATGTATCATAGACTCGCGCCCGAGTTTTTTTTATATCGATATAACGAATAAATAGTAAAATATGCAGTGCACGTTTGGCTTACAGTCTTGTTTTATATTTATATGTCGTTGTATTTCTTTGTGTTAATTTATTTCCTCTGTTTAAAACATTGTGTAATAGGCGGAGCCCGGGATTTTAATTATATCGATATAACAAATTTATAGTTAAATTGTAGTGAACTGTTGGTATTCAGTCTTATTTTATATCTATATGTCGTTTTTGTGTTTATTTAGTTTTGCTGATTAAAAATGTGTGTTATAAACTGGCGCCTGGAATGTTTGTTCAATCGATATGACATTTAAATAGTATAAATTGCAGTGGAAGTTTAACATTCAGCCTTGTGTTATATTTATGTGTCGTTTTTATTTATTTCATTGGGCTGAAGATTGTTGAGTCGCCTTATCCAGTATGTTTCTCGACGTTTTCGTGTTGTTTCGTCTGACCATTTTTTATTAGCTTCTATACAGCACAGGACAATGTTATCAAACGTGTTATTAGGTTCTCTAAAACGTCCTGCGACGGGGGAACTGTTGAATTTACGTGTTTTCCAATCAGACCTATGCAAGTGTATGCGTTTTTTCAACCTCATTTTTGTCTCGCCAACATATTGTTTGTTACACACATTACACTTCATGAGGTACACTGCATTTGCTGTTTTGCAGTTATGGGTACCCTTGATGGACGTAATGGCGCCTGACATGCTCTTACATGTCTGTGTTGGTGGCATAATCTTGCATGTTTGGCAACGAGGAGTGGTGCATGGTACTGACTAACCTGGGCCATTTGTAATTGGTTCGGGTGTAATTTTGGCGCGTACATGTATGTCCCTGAGACTTTTTGTCCTACGGTAGGCTATAATGGGCTTTTCAGGGAATACTTTTTGTAGTTTTGTTGATGCAATTATTTTGGACCAGTGATTGTCAATGATTACATGAATGTTGGGCAACTCTGGATGGTAAGTGACCACAAAAGGAATTCTTGAATTAGTGAGCTTTGTTTTGTATGAAAGCAGTTCATTCCTCTCCAGTGCACTCGCTTTAACTATAGCATGGGAAACAATATCATCGTTGTATCCACGTCTGCGAAGGTGTTGAGTTAGCTCTTGTGATCTGAAATCAAAGGCACTTTTCTGGGTGCATATTCGTCTAATACGGATTGCCAAACTGAATGGGATTTTTCTGCAGCAGTGTCGTGGGTGGCAACTAGATGGAAGAAGGTATTGATGGCTGTCTGTTGGTTTAGAATAAAGTTCAGTCACACGATTTCCCCCCTCAATATATGAGATAGTGTCAAAAAATACGTGTTGTTCGTTTGATAAATCACTAGTAAATTTAATAGTTATGTGGAAAGTGTTAGCATGTTCAAGGAAATCATTAAGTGTTATTTGACCATGGCACCACTGCATGTCGATATTGTCGATGAAACGTAACCCGATATGCGGTTTTAAATCCACCGACTTGAGGAGTTGTCCCTTAAGCTGTTCCATTAAGATGTTCAAGTATAATGATGGTCAATTTGGTTCCCATGGCGGTGCCTTAGACTTGAAGGTAATGTTTTCCATTGAATTCGAAATTGTAACATTTCAAAATTACAAGCAAGTTAACTAAAGTGTCAGTTGGGGGATCGTTTGTGCCTCTTGTTTCCCATGCAGCTCTACACGCTTCGATTCCATCTTCATGTGGGATGTTAGTGTAAAGTGATACAACATCCATGGAAACTAGTAATGTGTTTTTTGAAAATGTGTTTGATATTACGATTTTAAGGTAATATGAAGTGTCTTGAACGTAGGATGGTAGTTTTTCCACGAGAGGTCTTAGGTGGTAGTCTACAAATTCTGAATAAGTTCCTTCATTTTGTTTTCCTTTGCTTTTTCCTTGAGGTTTATGTGTTTGTTTGTTAGTTTATTGAAATGGTCTTATTTTGTGAGTTACATTTTCTGTAATTTTGCATCTTTTAAATGTTATTTTCTTTTTGTGCTATTTAATTATGCCTTTTCTGGAGTATATTATATAGCGCTTTGCACCTGTCCGTCATTCGGTAGGTCCGTCCGTAGACATTATGTTTCTGCGTGAGAGTGAGCGCTTTGACCTTCTGCCATGAAAATTGATCTGATGGTTACTTGTGAAGACGCTGACCTTTGTCTAGGTCGATAGGTCAAAGGTCAAGATCACTGGGGCTAGACACAGTTAATTTGTTTCCACACAATATCTTGAGAAAGCTTTGACCATATGATTATGCCAATTTGATAAGTGCTTACTACTGAGAGGGTGAAAAGGCCTACAGATTTTGAGGTCACCAAGTCAAGATCACAGGGTCCTGTAACTGTAAATTTGATTCGTCCTTACTTTTTAAGAACGCTCATAAAATATGTAATAGGGGTTACATGGGAGAAAAAGAACATGAAATTTTATTTTAAGGTCAAAGTCACATAATCTTGTATAAAGAAAGTTGGTTTCTTAATGATACCTAGTGTCTGCTTTGTACTACGATCATCTTAATTGGTATGCTGGTACTTGGGAGGAAAGGAGGATGCCTATTAAATTTGAGGTCAAGTCGTCATAGGTCATAGTCAGAAGGGATATTTGTTTCCCCTTACTTAGATGGGAATTAAGGTATCTAATTAGATTGAGGTCATCAGATCAAAGGTCATAGGGGGCGTGTATCATGCAATTGAATTCCACACAATATCTAGAAGATTCTTAAGACTATATACATTAGTTTGCTGGTAAATTTTGAAGAAGGATGGCCCCTAAGGATTTTCAAATCAAGAAATTTAAGGTCAAGGTCACATGGATCACTCTCCTGCAAGTCCGGGGGGGGGGTGCATGCATGTCTTACAAACATTTCTTGTTAGAGATAATATAATGTTGTACAAATATTTTATGTTAAGTTGCACAAAAACATTTTTCACTAACCATGAAATATGCTTATTGACTATTTTCTTCCTTTGGAATGAATGTCCGTGTTTTAAATAAAATTCTCATCACATATAAGTTATTGTTGTTCTTTCCCCTCTGAATGTTCATGACTGTTTGTATAAGGCCATATGAAATTAAAATTATTACAGCCTTATACATGCTCAATTTGTGGAACAAATACAAGTTTGGACAGTTCATTAATGATTTTGAACATGTAACTAAAGTTGTGACCGTGAACTATGGGAAAACTATTTTTGTTGTAGGTATGGTGTAAAGTGTATGGTGCCTTCTTTGAAATAAAAAGTCCTCATTTTTAAACAGCTCTAGGGATTAATAGAAAGACACCAAGTATTTATTCTACCCAGGAAAGGACTCAACAGTGTATCGAAACGAATAATTTTAAATGCAATCAAACTTAAATATAAGATCTAAAATAAGATGATGTACATTATTATATTGGTTCAATAGATGTCTGGTTATTCCACTGTACATTTAAAACATAACAAACAACATCAATATTCACTAGGAATAAAGAATATGTCTAGGCTCTAGACAAAGACTAAACAATAACTCGATTTTCCTGTTTCAGCTTTATGAAGAATCAATAATCTGAACTTAAGTAGTTTGCACTGTTTCTATAAATTCAAAGAATTAAAACAGTTTGTGATAAAAAAAAATTAAGGGGAATACACGCGTTATGTAAAGAGTGTTTTTGACTGAGGTTGACCTTATTACATGCTCATTACAAATAATATAACCAGGCCAGAGCCTTACTTTAATGCAAGATCTTTCTTATGTAAGAGTAATCTATTCAATCAAATGGCTGGTTGTGAATGCATGTTGTGTAGTGAACCACCTAGATGCATGATCAAATTACTAGGCTTCCTTATAATGTATTGAAGGCTAACCTACTAGCAATATTTCATTTGACATAAGCAGTTTTATTGTCAGCAATATAAAGGGATTCATATTTTTCTGTGAATAAAGATTGTTACTGATATATAAAGCACTTCACAAATACCACTGGCCAATACATATTGATAACACAACACTTGGAAAGTTAGAGACACAAATATCATTATGTCTTTGATCTACAAACATTGCAGATAATTTTTGGCATGAGCTATGTAATCTCGGTCATGTGCACACATGCTTAGGAATAATTGCAACACAAACACTTTAAGCCCTCGTTTTGTAAAACGTTTATCGGAATGAGAAAATGCAACACAAATTGTCTGCACTATGCTAAGAACTTGTAAAATTGCAACACAGCACAACACAATTGAAAAGTTGCACACACATGGCATAATATACATTTTCTGACGAATGAAAAGGAAGTTATTTAAAGATAGTACGAGGACATTTGAATGGTTAAAACAGGAAATGTACAAACCTCGATAAGTGCGTATGCAAGCACATTATCATTACCTTGTTGCATATCATGTAATTAAACGTTGAAGCATATATGCTCAATATTCTACACT
Organism: Dreissena rostriformis; assembly: GCA_007657795.1. Classification (NCBI taxonomy): domain Eukaryota; kingdom Metazoa; phylum Mollusca; class Bivalvia; order Myida; family Dreissenidae; genus Dreissena; species Dreissena rostriformis. The sequence continues at coordinate 280 of VMBQ01005312.1, read as the reverse complement.
GCTGTTAGGAAAACTTGCTCACATATGTTTTAAGTATTAAAGTTGTCAGACATTTTAACGAAAATTATTATTGTTTTATTAATTCAAATACATGATTACATATTGAAAAAACAGTATTTATAATACATAAACTAATTCTTCTTTGTTATTGCATTCCTTAAATGTTCATGTTTTTTCAGTTTGAAATCTGTGACTTAAAGTTGGATTTTGTTTTAGCTATCTGTGAACAATTCCATTTAAACACCTGTTCAAATATCCTTGCGCTTTCCTAATGTATCCT
>VMBQ01005311.1:45525-67132 GCA_007657795.1 Dreissena rostriformis | reverse complement strand
TGCAATGCATTCATGTTTTTGTGTGATAAAACGAGTTTATCTGAATGTCAATCGGTCAAATATACCAATATGTTTTGATCAATTTTATGTTTTTTTATATAAAATCCTACTTAAATGTGACGATGCCAATTCCGGTGTCTAGTACTTTTGTTTCATGTAAGTTTAGCGGGTTTTCATCTTTTTTTTAGTTGTTCGCGCTAGCCGACATCTAATGTTGAGGGAGTTTTGCAAGTCAGTGTGCTTCTTAACTACGCTAGGCGGAGCGTCGTTGTATTTTACAATCGATATTGGCCAATGAGAGCGCACGGTTTGCACAACCTGCAGTAAAATTATGCAGACGACGAAAGACGCACATGCCGTACCACGTTGCCTAACCAATACGGATAATACTGGAAACATTTGTACTTTTTCGGATAATACGCGAAACGGCAACGGATCATATCTGAAAATAAACAAGGTGAAATGCAGGATGCGCCTAGAATTGGAAGTGGAATTGGCCACAAAACCGCGTTAAAATGCCAAATACTATTGCTAACGGAACATTATGGTGTTTCAGCTAATGGTTTACATCAAAATTCGTTATGAAAATAAAACATTTTATCAAAACGAACGAAAACAAATGAACCATACCTACCTCATAGTCATGAACTAGTTTAAAATACTTGCTTTTTTGTAACTGGAAAAAAAGAGAGAAAAAAACATATAATACTACCACTTTTTATTGTTGTTATAATCATTCAGAATGATAATACAATTGTAGGAAATTACTGGCAACTTCAAAAACGTGAGTATTTGCGTTTTAAAAGGGTCGCACATTGATTTCACGGGCAACGGATAACACACGAAACCACAAAATACTGGCACCGGATAAATTCCGAAAACACAACACTGGATAATACACGAAATCGATTGATACGTATACATATTATTACGTGCTTTTCAGCATGTTTGATAAACAACTGGCTGAAATTCCCAGCCATTTGCTTGTAACTGAAAGATATTTATAACGACATGCGTTTATAGGTTTCTAGAAAATGGGAGACAAAAAACGTACCGTTATCATTAAACGCAGATATATGTTACGCGTATTATTTCTTGTAAGAAAAGCTTATGATCTTGACTTCCAGGTACTGCGCAATAGACATTAAAGCACCCATGAAATGTCATTTCACTAGTTCCACCTGTCGTATATTTAAATTCTAATTAACCGCTAGATTGATATACATTTTACTTTGATTCTTAGGAGATGGCTGCATTAATGAAATTTGTTTCGGTGTATATTTCTTTGTTTATAGAAATCATGCATTTGATTCACCATCGAAGCGCGGAAAGCGGCAAAGAAAATCTGAACGATCCGATATAAGTAAACCGCATGAAGTCGCAAGGGGCTGTTTGCCAATACCACAAATGTGATGAATCGAAGATTCTGCCGCCAACCACTCGTCCTGACATAACATTGCAGGACAATAGGATAGTGTAAATTGTATTCTGTCAACCTAAAAAGAGACATTGAAGCTAACTTAATTAAGTTGAGTCAGTGTTCGAACCTGCAACTACCACAGTAGGAGACCAAACTGTTCAACACGGAATAGGACGAACTATGTTTGACACTGTAATGAACAATTTTATTCAGTAATTAGTACAATGTTTTTAGGTCATTCATGCTTGCATGGTTTATATCAAAAGTTCATTACTTGACAAACACTTCAACCATATGTCTTTTAAAGTAATGGACAGACAAGTTTTAAACGTATAACTACACAATTTCAACATGTTTTGTACAAATCAAATTCAATAAAGTTAAACTTAACCTCAAATCATAGACTTTTGCCACGTAGTGAAACTCTATTTTTAATCTAATCAATTTTTTTAACATTTAAATATGTCTGAAATGGTAGCAATTATGTACATTGTAAACATGACAAGATAAGGAATTTCATCTATTTATGTTGATTTATGTTTAATTGATATGAACACTGTCTACTAACAATATTAAGAAAATAATTATGGAACTCGACAAATACAGGATTCCAATAAGTAGTACACTGTATACCACTGTTGGCACAGCTTCACTATTTTCATAAGAGTGTTAACTGATTCGATCTACCCGATATTTCCAAACATTATTGAACTACCGGTAAATCTCTATAATTTCAGTAACATTGGCCTTGACATACTTCAACAAAATTTATAGACAATAACAATGCACAACAAAAATTATAATTATGTTTTTGGTATCTACTACAAACCTTAAATTTGATGCAAAAAAATGTTTTTACAAGCTTAAACAAATATAACAAATATGTGGCTTACTAAATATCGTTTGTAGCCAGTTCTTGTCCTATATTTGTTGTCACATATTTTGCATTCATATAATTAGTATTGTCGACAACAATTTCAACTGAACATTCAAAATGTAAACAGCTATCTTATGGTTGCTCGGTGGCTTTTTCATCTTCATGATTGTTGCAGTCAACCTCAAACAATAAATTATCCACTCCAGACTCAACATTGTATCTGTCTTCATTACTAAAGGGAACAGTTACAGATTAAAAACACACAACTCTCTTGCTTCTCTTCAGTCTCTGCAGTTTCAAACCCGAAAAAAACATCGGTCGTTCGTGACATTCTAAAATAAATTATCATAATTATAGCAATTGACATGTGTCAGTGTTCCGACGTCATGGGTTTGAGCCTATCAACTGGTACACTTTTCCTCCGTGGTTACTCTACACATGCCATGGGCATAGCAGTTAATCACAGCAGGATAAATTGTTCCAATAAAGTGTAAAGTATATGATACTCAGAAATTTTACAATTACTCAGTCCACTGCTATATCCAATCCAAGAAATATCAAACAGTAGCCCTAAGTTCATTGAATTAACTTCTCAACTGAGACTATACTAACCATATCATATCTCGAACTTGAAAGTCAGATGTTAGGGCACTGAAGTCTGAAACAAAAAGAATACAGTAATGAGTGAATTTTGAAATGAAAACTTTTGTATGTTAAACAAACATCGTGTACAAATAAAAATCTAAATGTTGATAATGAATTAATCCAAAAACGACGTATGCCTAATTATGTGTGCATTTGAAGAGCGCAAATGTAAACAAGGGAAGTATCACGATTGAGAAGTATCTCTAAATCTAAACCGTAGGTTACACACAACGTATTTTCCCTTATATTAAATATAATAATCAATTATAATTATAATCACACAAAAGTGAACAAAAATGGTTAAACAAAAAAGCTAATAATACGACAGCAATCATATTTTACAATAAACACTGCTTAAAACTTTCTTTTTCAAATTGTTATCGAATCGTGTATATAATTTGTTTATTAAAACAATCAACGGGTTCTTATATCTTATAAATATTATTGCTGAATCGGTCGTTCAACAATAGCAAGCGTTCTACATCAGATTTTTTAAGAACCAATACCATGTGTAACCTTAAATGCATAGTTTTAACAACCTTTTTCAATGAAGGGTCAAGACATTTTTCATGCGTTAAGACAGTGGTCAGGGCTGAGGAACGAGAAGTAACAGACCCATTTCATTTAACAATAAACAATCAAGAAATTCTTTAAATGATTACCATATCAGAAGAATCCAATACATTCGTTAAAGGTGCTATACTTAAGTTCATTAGTCTCGTCTATTATCCGGTGCCTACTTCATGCATTATCCGGTGCCAGCAATCGACATATCAAATACTTGTTTTTCTACAAACTAAACCGTCAATCATGATGGCAATGATTTCACAAGAATTATGCTGCCTTTTTCATCAGGAAACTAGCTCAGAAGTTTGAAATTCATTGTCTATATGGACCAATATCTGCATTTTACTTTCGTTCCCACAGGTTTTGTGCATTTAGTGTTGGGCAATATAGGTTCCCATTGCAAATTGACGTTTTTGTTACTGAGCACGAGTATACAATTTACTGAATGAATAGCTTTGTTGTTCCGTGGAATATTGGTTTGGTGAAAAATTTTAACTTAAAAAAGAGAATATTGAAAATGAAAGAACACACTTACCTCAAAACAGTCAATATTTACTGACATGATCCGGTGCCGTTTCAGGTATTAGCTTGAAACGCACAAATGTTTCCAGTATTATCCGTATTGGTTAGGCACCGTGCATACGCTAGGAGCGTCTGCTCTACTACGCCAGGAACGNTTTTGCAGACTAGTGATGAAAGTCTTGTATGATTGAGGTTGTCATAGCTTATATCAAGAAACATCCGGAGTATAGAATTACGCTGCTCAGAAAGACTAGAGCGACACATCTGGTTGAAAGCACTAAGTCCGCTTGTGTCTATTATGGTATTCCATAACTGTTCACGAGTGTTTGAATTCACATTACAGAGCAGAATACGATGGTGCACTATATTCGAATTCACCCCATTACAAAGTGCACATGTATTTGTATACACTGGCATAGTAAGTCGTCCAATTACTCGCATTGTCTTACTATAGAGAGAGGAGAGTTCAGGATTATTTCTGGCGATAGTCCTATTCCTCTATGGCAGCTTTACGGAGTTCCTGTAGTGTCTTAGGGGTTTCAAACGTTAAATGATGCATGGCTTAAACATGTCACACACATTTTCAATCGTGGTCATGTCGGGAGAGATTGCTGGCCTTTCAAGCACATTCATGTTGTTGTTGACAAGGAAAACTCTTGTCACCATGGCAATACTCGAATGCGGACGCGCATTATCATGCTTCATGATACCGCTTCCATTATAGAAACTTTGCGCGAGAAAGGGCATGACAACTGGCCTCAAAATGACATTTATGTTCATGTTTGCATTCACATTGTACCTAAAAATGACTAGCGGAATTTTATGGTTACATGCTATGACTTCAGTTACATTGAAATCAGCGGTGTGTGTGTTTTAATCCTTTTATTTACATAAAATAATATCAATTGACATTAACTGTGTCAACACGTTAAATAAATATGTGATGACTTATGAACGAGATGCTTTTCAATATTTCTTTCAAATTCTGAGATATCTAAATAAACACAACGCGGCCTTTGCGTTTGAAATGTGTTAAGCATAGTCACCACCATCGGAAATAGATGACCAGCGAAGCGAAAGTAAACATTACGCAAGAGGTAGTGCTCGTTGTACCATTTTTATCGCGAACGTTTTCCAAAAACTGTGACAAATTAATAGTGGACATATTAAACTTTTATCGTAAGTAGTTTGAGTTCTTTATTAATACATTCGAGTGTTGAAATAGATCAATCATCAGCTACCTGGTACCGAAAGTTAAGAAACTTGAAACTTGCTTATTTGATGAAACGCCTATTTATATAATTATATTCAATGGCGTTGTACAAAACATATAAATATACATACAATTTATAAATAAAATTAGAGTGATTGATACTTTTATGCAGCATTAATTAAGGGATTAATAATCTAAAAATGTGTGATATAAATACAAATAAAAATGCTGTAAGAAACTTAAGCAATAAAACAATACAGGCTACGATATTAAAACACAGGAAAAATAAAATATTATGTAATTAATTGAAATAACTAGGGTTAAGACAGTAATTATAATGATATTATTAGCAAAGTTTTGGCAACATAAAGACACTTTTTTCATGAACTGAAAGGATACGTGAAAGGATATTTCTGCACTCTGGCTGTCGGATCCCACAGCTACCGTTCACCCGTCACCCTTACGCACACCTCCTTTGGGTTTTAACCTTATTTGAACTATTGTGACTACAAGTCAACAAATAGACTGACCAAGTGTGACTACAAGACACAACTTGAAGGTTAAAATTTCAGTGTGACTATAAGACACACCCAGAGGGGCCAAGCGTGACTAAAAGACCGCTGTATGATGTCATTCAATCATTGAGCAAAGAAGCCCTAATGATTTTTGGTTACCAGTCACTTGTACAATAAATATCCTTTTCGAGCAAAGAAGCCCGCACAATTCTTTAATTTCTTGGTCCTCCGAGTCATGGTTGTTGGACAAATAAGCCCGTACGACTGAGTCTCGATTTGTTTTGAAATCACAGGTATTTAAAATAGGTTGTAAAAGTCTCTGAAGAGAAATGTTTTTAAATTCCTTTTGAAAATGTCTATTGAGACAGAAGTCCGAATGCTTGATGGTAGGTCATTCCACAGTTTCGGACCAACAACTCCGAAACTTCTGTCCATGAAAGTTTTTCTCTTTGTGCATTTCACATCATAACAGCCTTCATACGAGGCAGTAGATCGTAGGTTACGTGCTGGTACTTTTTCTTTTAACAGTTCTGTAAGGTATTTTGGCGCGTGACCATGAGAACAATTATACATGAAGGTCAGTAATTTGAATGTTATCCTAGCCTTTACTGGTAGCCAGTGTAGTTCATACAAAGCATCTTTTGAACGGTCATATTTCTGTCGGCCGAGTACCAATTTGGCACACATGTTTTGGATACGCTGCATTTTGTTTATTTCGCATTGAGCTGTTCCATACAAGATGAGATTACAATAATCCAGATGGGATATTACCAAAGACAAAACGAGTATTTCTGTTGCTTCTTTTGTTAAGTATTTCCTTATGCTTTTGATTTTAAGGTAGTTGTACATGGCTGTACGGCACTTGATTTTGATGTGTTCTTTAAAATTTAGTGTTTCGTCTAAATATGCACCCAGATACCGTATGCATTGTTTTGCTTTAACAGTGTCACCAGCAATATCTATTTCTTTAGATTGACATTTATTTAATTGGGGTCTACTACCGAACATGATGAATTCCGTTTTTGATGCGTTCATTTTCAGTTTATTCTCGTTCATCCAGTTGTTAATAACGAGTGCACAGCGTTCAAGTTCTTGAATGGCAGTTCTTTCAACAGAAAAAGATGTAGGTTTGAATCGCTTGTTTGCGGTGTGGTCGTCTGCAAAACCGTAGACGGTGATGGAGGGAGGAACGACATCAAACAGTGTTCCAGCGTATGTCAGGTAGAGCCATGGACCAAGACAACTACCCTGGGGGACACTACACTCCAAAGAACGTGCCGCCGATAAAGCTGAATTAACACTTATACGACAGCTTCTTGGACGAAGATAAGAGTCTATCCAGTTTAGTGCCGTGCCACATGCACCGTATTGTTTTTGCAACACGTTTAGTAGAATGTCATGATCGACTGTATCGAAGGCAGCACTCAGATCAATGGCGATAAGTGCTGTAACCTCTTGTTCCTCCATACCTTCGAGTATATCATTGACTAGTCTAAGTAAAGCAGATTCACAAGAATGGAATTGTCTGTAGGCTGACTGATTTTTTGGAAGGAGATTGTTTTCATTTACATGTATGTTGAGTCTAAACAGAGCAGCCTTTTCAATCACTTTCGATAGAAATGATAAGTTGCTCACTGGTCTATAGTTGGCATAACTCAGGTCTAGTCCAATTTTCTTAAGAAGTGGTCTTACTATTGCCTGTTTAAATTTTGAAGGAAAAACTCCTTGACTCAGAGAGAGATTAACCAATTTTGTCACGAACGGTAGTAACTCGTTTAAAAATGATTTTAGTACTCTTGTTGGCAATGCATCTAGTTCGCATGATTTTGTTTGAAGATGATTGATGATCTTTTTCACTTCATCTTGGGTTAGCTCCTCGAACATACCGAAACATGATACTTCCTTGTGTTCGGGTGTGAATTTTTCAAAACTTGCAAGGGCATCTCGAATTTTGTTAATTTTATCCAGGAAGTGATTGGCAAAATTTTCAGCTATCGCGGTGTCGCTTTCACCTTCCGGCATAGGGTTATCAGTTTTCTTTCCTGTTAATTCTGATACAAACTTGTAGAGTTTTTTAGAGTCTCCGTGAAAATCAATTACTTTTTGACTAAGCGATCGTTGCTTTTCTGCATTCAACTCGAAAGTGTATATATTTCTGGCATTTTTGAAAAGTTCATATTGGTCTGGTTGTTTGTATTTTCTCCACATGCGTTCCAGTTTGCGTGTTTTGCGTTTTAGTTCAAGAATGTTTTCATTAAACCATGGTTTTGGTGCACGACAAATTTTGTTTTTCTCAATGTATGGAGCGTGTTTATCAAGAATTCTACAGATTTCATCTTCGAATTGCTCTACAAAAGTATCTACTTTGTCTGCTGTAATTGACATTTCATTGAGGTCGTTAGTAAATGCTGAGTGGTCTATGTTTTTAAAGTTTCGATATTTTATTGTTTGACTCTTGATATTTTCTTTTTGTACTTTGGTAACGACTTTGACTACACAATGGTCCGAAAAGAAAGGGCCTGGTTCACACGAATTGATTTCAATACCATTTGTAGCCTCAGAGATAACAAGGTCGAGTGTATTTCCCTCTGTGTGTGTGCTGAAATTAACATGTTGTTCCAAACCCATTGCTACAAGAGAATTCTTAAATTCAGTCACAACACTATTAGTTTTGTTGACATGCAAGTTGAAATCTCCAAGAATCATAAGATTTGAATAGTTGGGAACAATTTCCTCCATGAATTCGAAAAATTCTTTCAAAAATTGATTTTCAGTCCCTAATGATTGTGGTCTGTAAACGCCAATTACATTAATTGTAATGTTTTTGAGAATCAGTTGCCATATACCATGTTCAAATGTCCGGGTATTACTACTTGACACTTTTCGTACAGTAACCCCAGTCCGACAAGTTAAAGCCACTCCGCCGCCTATTCTATTTGAACGATTTACAGTACTCATTGTGTAACCATTTTGATTTAAGTCTGAGGTATCTATTTGGTGTTGCTTTTCATCTGAGAACCAGGTTTCTGTGAATACGGCAAAGTCGATTTTTTCTTCTCTCAGATATTGACCAATCAAAACATCTTTGTTTCTGACAACAGAATGACAGTTTAATGTAAGGCAAGATATTTTTTCATTTAGACCATTTAGTGTATTGCATTTCTTGGGGTATGAGAGGTTGTTTAAATTTGCATCTGAAATAGTTTGTGTGCTTTGTCTTTTCAAAGATGTAACAGTTGGAATTTGTGATGGTAAACTTTGTAGATTATTTAAATTAACTCCACTATTTGTGTCCCATACACTTAACTCTTGATCCCTACCGCCTCGGGCACCTCTATATTTCAAAAGATTGTATTGCTTTAAAATGGTTAACGTTCCTTTGTTTGGTATTGTTTGATTTCTCGATACTGCAGATAAATCCAGTAATTGGTCTCTATTATATCTTATCCGACACATTGTGATTGCAAGTATGTTAATCCGTTTAGAAAGTGATCACCACTGGTTAAATGATAATCCGTTGAGTAAGTGTTCACACAGGAAAAATCTTAATCCGGTGATAAGATATTCCCAAAATAAATTACACAGATCAAATTGTTTCTACTAATATTCTACTTTTATCATATCTTTTTTTTAAAGATAAATAAAGTATTGCATCCGTCAAACATTAATGAATATCACTGACAAAAATCACATTTTTCCTGTCACTGGTATTTTCAAAATAATCCAAAATATGAGAGCACAATTTTTTGGCAGCCTACACTTTGGCGCACTTCTTTTATCGCTAAAAGTTAAGTTCATTGGGACATCTTTTTTCCTTTTGTCCGAGGAAAGTATACTTATTTTGCCGAATTTTTATAATGGTGTGCAAATAGAATTATAAAAACTCGGTTTTAACACGCTTCAGACCAAAAATCTAGTAAGTATGCAAATGTTTGGGTAAAATATAAACTTCGTTGTGTACGGCGAATAGAACCTGATGTGTACGGCGTATAGCAAAATAAAATTAAATAGTGTACGGCGAATAGTTTTGAGTTTGGTAACCCACAATGCAGAATAAGGGGACCCCTGAACGGGATTATTTTTTATCGGTGACATTTTCCCTTATTTGAGATATGTTTGTATCCTAATTGGGTGCAATTCGTCTATTTTGGAACAAGTGGAAATGCAGAAACAAATGAAACACATTAAAAACGATCATGTTTACTGCGTTCCGTTTTACTGTCATGTGCACATAGATGCAAGACACATGTGTGCACAAACATACTGACGTTAACAAAAAAGCCTCATTCAAAAACCGTTTAATTTCCACGCTCTTTTGGAGAAAAAAAATGACGTTTCTTAAATCATCGATTGATAGCAGAAAGTTTGCCATTGCAATTTAATTTAAGAAATAAATAATATTAACTTTAAAAAAAAACGTTAAATTTCATCATACTTGGGATAATAATGACAGCTTTATTCATTCTTAGATCTTTATTTTAAAACAGACTGCTTGGCGTTGCAATATTATTAATGCGTCTTTGTTGCTGGCTTATGCACGTGCTCCCTCATGAATTGCACTCAAGTCGACTTTAACGTAACCCCTGCGTTTAAAAACGTGGTTTTCTTGGAGCATTTGATTTTCCAATTGATATATATATAAAAAAAAGAACAATGCTCAACACAAAAATGGACAGTTAGCAATTTTATTGTTCAAAAACTGAAAATTCGAATTATAGAAATTCCTTTGTTCTGCCTTCAAATTCACATATTTTCCGTGATTAAGTAATAATCAGTTTGAAAGTCCTATTGATTACTAAGTACGTACCCTGGTTGGACATTGGCGAGTACTCTAAACTTGGGGGAGGGTAGTTGTTTTCAAAATTGACGTTACGTCTGCTTGAAAGTTTAAATTGCCAAACGTAAACGTTAAATAGAGTACTTTTATACTCTTAATTTAAAAAGCCTTAATGAACAAAATGATAATCACATTTCTGAAGTAATTATTTAGTGAGGCGTTTTTTATTGATGTCTGAATAGAAACATTATTACAGGAAAAAGATGTCCACATACAAATGCTATTACTGCCCCGAGAAACAGTCTTGCTTCAACAATATGATACTGCATCTAATAAACTGTCATGAAGATGATGAAATACGTGTCCGCGAAAAGTCGATGGACATCAGATGCGGACCATAAACTTCAAAACTTATAGTACGGTCATCGACGCAATAATTCTATCAAACCCATGTAATTAGGATCCCTGGGTTTAGGGGTAGACCGTATTCAAAATTCGGTTTGCAGTGGCATATACTTCATTCTGGTTTCTCCTCTTTAGCATTACTCCATATAATGTGTGGATAGATTCTATTTTAAAAAGCGAAACAAGTGTAACGTGTTCCCGCATTGTATGTTTGTATCATAAATCAGAACGAGTTTTCACCTGAAAATGGTATTTGCAACCACTAAAAAAATCGCAGTTTACTGCATAGGCGTGGTAAAATGGGTTAAACATTCAAATGAATTAACATTCAAGGAAACGTTTTCACTATACTATTTATTTGATTATAATCAGTTATCAGACTAGTGTGAAAATGCCAATACGCTGCAACTATTCGCCGCACATGACTTTAACTATTCACCGTACACGACTTTTGCCATAAACAACTATTCGCCGTACACTACAATTATTTTATTTTAATAGATTTCCACGAACAATAATCAAACCAAGACCAGAAATAGCGTTAAGATGGTATATATTACCTATAAGAATAGGAAATCAACTCCATACACGATGACAAACCATGTAATCATAAAAGAAAAGCTGTTTCTTCGAGAAGTACCAATTTCAAACCGGTACCAAGCAGTCATAAATTTGTGTAAATAACGCTTCATCAATACGAATTGCAATATAGATACACATTTGTTATACATATTAATCTTTCTGTAAGATGCCTAACACGCACTGGTTATCCAGGAGCGAGTAATTATTAGAGAATTTAGGTAAATACTCACTGCTCTCCATGGTTGGTTTGTTTACTTTCGCTTCGCTGGTCATCTATTTCCGGTGGTGACGGTGATAGTATTAAAACTTCGAAATACAAAAGCCTTCGTGGTGTACTGGTAGTTTGCTTCTGCTTCAAGAGGTCCCGTGATCGAACCCCAACGCAGGCACATTTTTGTATCAGTGCTCTTGCTATTAGAAACTTCTATCAGATTATTACTATTTAAGACGAATTCAACATATGAACGTTTCGTTTGAAAATTAATATAATGACATTTTTCAAAACAAAATAAAATACGGAACAAGTCCCTTTAAGACTTGTCGCACAGTTGGCAAAAATCGACAATAACTGTTCCTGATAAGTAGTTAACATGTTAATGTGACAAAATGGTAAATAGATAGCGGGATGTGTGCGCAAGTGCTATAAACATGTACACGATTTGAGCATCTTAGTGCCGCGTTATATTAGCACAAGGTTTGCTAGTTTTTGGATTCAGGTCTGTTCCAATCGGATCGATGTTAATGCTCCAAAGGAAGGCGTATAGTCAACGCATCATCCGTCCGTCCTTCCGTCATTTTGTCCGGCTTTTTGGGCGTAACTCTGGAAGAATTGAAGGGATTCAAATGAAACTTCCTAATATGCTATTATAGGGCATTAGGGGTGTGGAGCATAACTGCAAGTAATGACGGTATTCAAATGAATCTTCATATAATTATAGATGGATTTAAGAGTATATGGACATGCTATGTTTAATGACAATAATTCTGTCTCCAGTATTTACAGAGTTATTTCCCTTTGTTATTTTTTCATGAACCAATGACAATTTCGTAAGTTTTGAAGGGAACAATATAATATTGCATATATTGATAGAGGATATTAAGAAAAATCTCGCTGGGTATGGGAACACAAACCAAGTCTTTCTATAGTATTTTTGGAGTTATTTTTTCCTTTGTTTATTTGAAATTATTGCCATTTATTTATCTTTTGTGCAGCACATAAATGCATACGTTCATTGTGTGTGCATAACCATCAGTATGAAATCATATAACAATATAGTATATTGGGATTTATGTTCTTCAAATAATAAATAAAACGGGTGGGTTTTCCCCAATTTTGATAGTAAAAATCACACTTTCCTGTCAAAATGGCATTTGCCACTTGCAGTCACAGCACTTGTTTTTGCATAAGAATGGAACACATTCGTAATAATAAAGCAACATTTAACACAACAATCTTTACTTTCTCTGATCCCATTTCAGACTTACTGACTAACGGATTACATATTTTTATGGATGATACATGCGTTTTTCTCGAAGAAATATTGTAATTAGTGTTACACCGGGACCTCACTTCGTTCCCAAAATATTAACAAGCAGAAATAATTGAATATTATATGTATTTTTAATTACCAAAATGAGACAACTGCTGTTAGTGAATATTTATTCGCAGGTGCAACACATTTCGCAGTTTAACTGCAACACATTTTGGCAGATTTCAGGCATTTTGTCAGTTTTAACGTGTTAAGCATGTTTCATAAAGATGATCTTTTTTATGAAAGCATGTCCTCTTTAACCAAATGTTGGCTTTGTCTGTCAAAATATGGGTGCATCAGTGTCTTGACACATTGAGTTTCGTTGTCTGTTGTATGAATTGACAGAACAGAATAGTTTATTTCGACTTAGGCATATAAAGCTCGTCGTCGTAAACATACACGAACAATGGTCGTAAACATACACGAACAATGGTCGTAAACATACACGAACAATCGTCGTTTCATATACGCGTTCTTACTTATATATCGCATACTGTGCGATATTCTAGAATTCGAAAGTCAATTCATAAGTAATTACTTAGGACACCTAAGTTAATAAACGTAACTCTGACACATGAAACTGTACATTCACAATTCGAATAGTGTGTCCATCAGCCTTCATAAGATGTCATTAACCCCGAGTTTTTCGTCATACTCACAAAACACAATACATGATTGTGATCCACGCGTTGACCTTGTTTTACTTAATTAACTAACAATGGAACGCAGAGAACATAACACAGGGTGCGGAAATGTCACTGTTCGAAGATGTCCAAAACTTCTGCATGTTGTATCACAACTGGAGAAATAGCTTCTTTCCATAAGTATTAACAGCATGATAGCCACACCCTGTCACATAAATATTTAGTAAAAATGCGATTTGTTTTTTTTCTAAACTATTACTTTAGATTGTGTGTACACTACTTATTACTGTTTGATCACTTCCTGTTCACATGACCATTCGATTTATATTTTATGTTTTATCACATGGTTAACACCGACGATGTACAAGTCGTTGCATATTTCTGTTCTGTTCTGTATTTTAATCATCTTATGACGTTCATTGAATCAATACTTTCTTAAATTATTTTCGTGAGCAAAAGTGTTTTTTTTTATATGTATCTGATTTTATCATTTGTGTTCTGTTATAATGAGATATGCAGATATTGTGGTTCATGCATAATAAATTTCTGTTTTATTGTTATTCTAGCAATAACCTTACATATGTTTTTAAACATCATTTTAAGTATTATTTATGGATTTTTTATATAAAGTTATGTTAATAATACTATTATTATTATTATGAATAATAATAATAGTAAAGTAATAATAATAATTATTATAATAATAACAACAATATTGTATTCATATGTTATGATTTATTTCTTATTTATTAGTATTTCTACTATAAAATAAAATGGTAATTACAACTATTACTGTGGCTTTTGTTGTTAAAAACAATATCGTTTGACTTTTATTATCATTAAATGTTGCTTTCTTCTGGTACATCAGACATTAAACGTTCGTCAACTCGCATTTGGGTGTCTTTGACGTTATCGACGTTATTGAAAAGGTCATCCTTAATGAATTCAGCGTAACATGCGTTCAATAATAGCAGTTCACGTCATTAAGAGATCTTAGACATCGAATGGTTGTTTGTTGATGATTGCGTTGGCGGTTCAAGTTATTTGACCTTACGTCGAGACGTTAAATGACGTCAGTCGGTTTGTCTTTAGATAAACATAAATGCAGAGAAACTCTTATTCGCTAACCAATTCTTGGTCTTAAGGAGCTTTAGACAAAGAGTATTCTTTAAGTTATTAAAGCGTGTAAGAGGCGAGTCTAACTGGACATTTACCAACTCAAAATAAAACATTTTTAAAAATGGGTCAATGACCATTTACCCTTTATTGCAACATTTTCCATTTAGAAGGATTTAGTGGTGACGATAGCAACAACTTGCTGAACAATGAATACATGCACACGCTGTACAGTATTTAATCATATTGATGCAAAGTATATTTTCTATGTAAAATCACACAATTGGTCGAATTAGCACAGTATAGCAAGGGCTATTTTATTTTACACACATTTATGTATGATCGATTGCTCCATTTGTCTTAGTTATAGGTTATTACGAGTCCATTTCTAATGTGAAATCATGACGTATTTTTTAAAGAAGATATTTGGAGCTCTCCTGTATCGGTGATTGAATCTGCTTGGGACGTGTGGATCGCTAGGCGGGCACCATATACACTACGCCAACACGGACGGCAAGTTACCAAATTCGAAGAAACACAACAGTATATGACAATACCACGTACCAGTAAATCAAATGAATACAACTGCCCGGATCGTTGTTCTGGAACGATCAAAGCATTTTAGTGTAGAAAGTATTAGGTTCAACACAGGTTTAAACCGGTATTTAATGAGAACACCGGGTGTACTGTAACCCGAACAACATACTATAACCATATTAATTCAAATCTCGTCGACACAAAAATAATATTAAACGCCTTAGCAATTCAAATTAAATTGTGTTATTTTTATTAACGCAAAATGTCGCTACATTTGTTTGTGCTAAACAATTGAGCTGCGCACTCTGGCTAGAAAAAAACATGCACACAGAAAAATACCAGCACTTATCTCCCATCTGGATTCAAACCACAGACATCCGTTTCTAAATGTTCATGAATAAAGTAATCGTCCCCGTTATCGTGAATTAGGGGGTGTTGCGGCAGTTTATTTAACCGAGGATATATGTATAGCAACACCTGATGCTATTATCCTAACCCAATATTTTTGTTATCAGAATCATTGCTAAGAATTTCGCTAATACAACAATGTTAACGCTTTTCTGTCACATGGTTTGGCTACTGTACTGGACTCGCCAAATATCAGACATCTTTTCTGTCAAATTGTTGTACCATAACTAAGTACATTTGTGTACAAGTCATGTGGTTCTTGTTAAGTTAAGTGTCCTGTGACAGGCTACACTGACTAATTATAATTAATAATACTCTTAGCTTCAATTTCTATGAAAACCATCTCTCATCCCTACAACGCTGTCAAGATGCATTCACAAAGTGAAATGCAGGTGTTTTGCAGAAAAGAAAACATGTTTTTGGTTGTCAAGTTAAAACATTTATGTATGTAAAATGTCGTTGTTGAAAATAGTAATGAATCGCGTTTTTAATGGTGAACAATATTAATTACATGTATATCATTATGATGTTGATTGTTTTCGTGGAGCTGCTGCTTCTGCTGCGGATGATGATAACAACGTTGATAATGATGATAAAAAAGATGGTGATGATAGTTCTGCTGCTGCTGATGATGGCGAAGATAATAATTAGGATGAGTATTAGACATATGACGACCGCGAGCCCGCTGCTGTGCATGTTGCTGCTGTTGATGATAATGTAGACACAAAACAGACAATCAATGTTATGTTAAAATGTAATGTTTAATGCAGTCAAATTGTGTTGATGATGCAAAATTGCCAGTTTTATAGCATTGAATTAACGGCGCATTTTGTCGATTTAAGAGTTTTTATGTCAACCTATGTATGCAATTTTATGTTGTTTTAAGTGTTTATGTAATAAATTTATTGCGATAATTACAAAGAATGTTGATTTGTATGCCCCACGAAGTTAAAGGCATTAAGCATTGCACTTGTCCGTCCGTCCTTACGCATGTTCGTACGAACGGCCCGAAGCTTGCGTTGTAAACTGGTCTTTAAAAACTGGGTGAGTCGCGCTCAAACTTTCACAGTTGAATGACCTTAATGTGTACATGCGCACAAAGAAAGGAATTTTGGCTGCGAAAATGGCAGAATTATGGCCCTTTATCTTTTATTCAACTATTGAATATAAAGTCCCAAAAGTTTGTGTTTTCAGCTCTAAAACTACTGGGTGGATCCGGCTCAAACTTTCACAGTTGAATGAACTTAATATGTAGACTGCGATTGTTAAGAAAGGAATTTTGGCTGTGACAAATTTTCGCAAAATAATGGCTGTTTTTCTTCTATAGTATATATAGTCTCGAAATTTGAAGTTTTCAACTCCTTTTTAACTACCAGGAGGATCTCGTTCAAACTTATTGTTGAATGGTCATAATTTGTACATGACCGTTAAGAAAGAATGTTTTCTGCGATTGTAGACTATATTGTGGATACGTCTTTATCCAATCATGTATATTGTTATCGTTAAAAGTATTTTGTTATACGATTTTAAGCTTTTTTTATTGTTACGATGAAAATCGTTTTAAATATATAAAAAAAAAACACTCACACAAAACATTAATACTAATTACAGAAAATTGAAAAAAAAAACGCTCCCATTTTAACTCATAATTGCGTTTAGGAAGTATTGTTCGTATGCCAGTCACGTGACGACGATGTGAAAACAGTCATGAACAACATTTACAATTGTCGCATTTCGCTTACTATGAGACAAGTTTGTATACCGGTTGTATCCCCAATGTTTTGTATTAACTGATCCACAGCGGTTACCCAAGTTGTATAAATGTGTGTGGGTGTTTTTTTGTTGTTATGTAATTGGTGTGTTGTGTCCCTTGCTTTTAAGTTGTGTCGCACTGTTTGGCAAGTGTTTCCTTGTCATTAACGAAGGACCACGTGCGAAGGACCACGTTCTATAATAAGTATTTTTTTTGTGTGTGCAAAAGGTGGGGATCCTGTATTTAACATTATTTGTTTCCGGCTTATTGAACATATTTCGGTAAACATACGGTATTACTATTACTTGACTTCATTTTGTTGCGATGAAAATTTGCGGTTACAACAGAACGTAAATGAGTGTTCTACGTTCAAAAGGACATCGGTTTTCAAGTAAAACCATCTAAAAATCAGGAAAAAATCTTACGTTAATCAACGCGTTGACGGTAACGTCGTTAAGGATGTCAATTTTGTAGGCCAGTATGTTACCATAATCCGATCCTGCTAATAAAATGGTGTTAAATAGCTCGGATGATTTATTGCCTGCCTACGTTTTTATCTCTTTTGTTGACTAAGTAACTGTCAGAGGCAGCCACACCAAGTAACAAGCTTAGTTACGAACCTAACTGACAATTTGTCGCGCTGAAGCGTTTTTTATTACGATGACACTGGGAAAATTTGCATTTGTAGTTAATTGTTTCGACCCTTTGTGAAGTAAGTAAAGTAAGTAAGTAAATATTTTATTAAAGTGACATGTGCAAACATATATAGAATTAACAACAGACAATTACAAAAAGGCATGCACCCGGCCCAAACGGGCCTATAAGTCACATAATACATGATAAAACATTAAGCATGAAAACAGTAAGCGATTCAATGGTCAGTAACATAGTCAGTATATCAAGAATTATCGATATGGTCATATCACAAATTCAGACGTCAATCAAAATATATATATTCTTCATTCTAATTAGGCAAAATATATGTGCTAAATTGTCATTAAGTTAAGTAAATTAGTATTTTCCTGCTAAATCACATTCCATAATATTTCATGTAGCGCCAATAATAGCGGCATGTAAGTTCTGACTTCAATGAAGTTACATTTGTACATAATTTGATTTTAATCAAAACTCATACTTCAAAGTGTATGTAGTGATCAAAATATTCATCCTTGTACGAAAATTCAAACTACAAGGATGAAACATGAAAACAATCTAATATTTATTGTAATATTTAAATAAAAGTGTATTCTTAATCGAGCCGAAAGATCAAGATTTACACTTCAAGAAAATAAACAATATCAAGGGTTTTAAGTATGCGACTGATGAATTCAGAACATAAAACAGTAACAAAACGCCACATGTATACTATACTAATGTGTTATACATATACTTAACATGAATGAAGTGTAACAGCAACATGCATGTAACGTTCAACGTATCTTATCAATGCTTTAATTAAAATGGTATGGCATCGACATTTATTATGATATGATTTTATAAATACAGTCATCATTCACAACAAAAATGGCTTATATTAATGGATAAACATTATAATTGCTTCATATATGGAATAAATTGCTCCTACGTTTCAAATATGAGGCTACTAAATACTTTGCTAATCTTCTGGGGTGATATTTTACAAGGTTAACAAATTTATCACAGTCTCTCATGTTCATAAATTCATCACTTGTGAGAATTTCACTAAGATAACATAGTCTTTTATCCTGGTATAAGGGACACTTCAATACAAAGTGCATTTCATCTTCAACTGAAGCAGTGTTACATAGTTTACAGAGTCTCTGTTCTGGCGCCTCACCAACATACCGCCCGGTTTCTATGCGGAGTGGCAGAATACCACATCTGAGCTGTGCGAGAAGAGACCGCTCATTTCGCTTTAAATTAAGATTAAGATACGATTCCTTTTCAAAGTCAGTCTTAAATTGGATGTACGTTCGTAATTTGGAAACCTGAGTTACTTGTGAGCGCCAATCAGTTTTATGAAGTTCAGTGATGGATTGTTTGGCTTCTTCTAGATTTATTGGTTGGCGGCTAGTGAACTGATCATTTAATCCAATTTTTGTCATAATATCTTTAACTTCACTACACCAGTTATTTTGACAACGGATGTAGTCCATATTGAATACTTGTTTGGTGATTCTATTGTCATCGAGTAGCACGAGTCTATTCCACATTCTTAACATGTTTAACCATCTTCTATAGTTGGTCGGGATCCAGCCAATATCACCGGTAATTGCGAGTATGGGCGCAAATCTGTGTACGCCCAGATAGTATCTGATCGCACGATGCTGTACGTTGTCCATTGCTTGGTATTTCCTATAACCCCAAACGCCCGAACAGTAATCCATAATTGGCACAACGCAGGATTCAAACAATTTTTGGAATGTATTTAACCCGAATTCTTTAAGGTCTCGTAGTTTTACTATTATCTTGCCAAGGGCTCTTCCGGCGCTTTTTCCTAGAATTTCCGCATTTATTGAAAAGTCACCTCTGCAATGGAATGTCACGCCTAGATATTTGTAGCTATCCACCAGTTGTAAAATGTTTTCACCTATTTTAAATGAAACGTCGGTACATGCTGCACGGCCTCTGCGGAAGTGAATGCATTTCGATTTTTCTGTATTTATGAGCACGCGCCAACGTCTACACCAGTCACGTAACGTGTCTAGGATGCGTTGTAGGTCATCTTCTGTCTTTGCTATACAAACAATATCATCGGCATATAATAATAATGACACCTTTTTCCCGTCTAGTTCAAGGCCAATGTCAAGGTCATTCACCTCTTTAATGAGGTCATTGGCGAATATTGAAAACAGCGTCGGCGACGCCGTATCACCCTGCTTCACTCCGGTCTGGCACGTGAACCAGTCCGTTAACTTGTTATTGACGCGGACACTAGCCGTCGAATGTTGGTAAATGTTTTTAATTGACGTATATATTTTGCCATCAATGCCGTTTAGTAGCAGTTTGTAAAGAAGCATGTCAATGTCGATGAAGTCGAAGCATTTACGCAAGTCAATGAAAGCCGTAAATACCGTCGTATTATTACGTATGATGCCGTTAAGTGAAAAAACGTGGTCTTCGCATGAACGATTACGCCGGAACCCGTTCTGCTCGTCTTCAAGGATTTCATTTTCGTCCATATACCGTGTCAATCGTTTATTAATGAATCCGGTATAAAGCTTGCTCACACAGGATAGCAGACTTACTCCTCGGTAGTGCAAAGGAATCCGCGGATCAGATAACGGGTCCTTAAGGATAGGACAAATAATTGACTTTCTCCAAATAGAGGGAATGATGCCAGTGTCGAAAATTAGTTGAAACAGTTCTTTCAGCGTAGCGATAATTGCGGGGCATTTCAGCACAAAGTATGGTATTTCATCATAGCCGCAGGCGGAACGGGATTTAGCTTTCATTACTAGGTCATTTATCTCATTTAACGTGATATTACCGTTAAGGGTTACGTTCGGCGTGTACAAGGGGTCATTTATGTTGTTTTCTATTAGTATTTTGTGAATTTTTGCTCGGTTATAATGTTCACTATTAAATTCACTATTGTCCGTGCCGTTGTATAAACTTTCAAAGTCTCGCTTCCATTTTCCAAGAACTGCATCTTCGTCACGCACAACGTTACCATTATCATCGATAATTTCACAGGGGATTGTTTTATCACTTCGGGGGCCAAGCTTGTTAATCTTATCCCAAAACTCATTTGGGTTACTTGTTGATATAGATTCTATTTCATCCGCTTTTGCCTTTCTATACGCGCGTTCTGCTTGATGTAAAGATTTGTCGAAATTGTCCCGTGCATGTATGTATTCTTTTCTCAATGCCGTTTTGACTCGCTGATTATCGCTGCATCTTAAAAAATCACGTTCCCGTTGACGTAATAATTTCCACTGATCGGATAGAGTGTCATTCCAGTACGGTTTCCTGGTTTTATAGCGTTTACTAGTCGATCGCGATTCATATTTTGGTAATGTTCTGTTCATTTCGTCGGTTATTGCTTCACGTAGGTTGCTATATATGGTATCCATCTCGTTTTGTGTTTCTCGGCAAGTTTCAATTCTTGTGAT
>VMBQ01005311.1:33305-44597 GCA_007657795.1 Dreissena rostriformis | reverse complement strand
CGGTATTTTAATCGATACAATCCACATACACATCAAAACAAGTTTTGCGTTTGTAGCAAATGATTTTTAAAGTGCCTTTTAAAGGAAATAAGTGAAGGTGCTTGTCTTACATTATTTGGAATAAAGTTCCAAATATTTCTCGCACAATAGGCAAAAGTACGCTTTCCGTAATTGGTTTTAAATGAAACAGATGATAAATCGTTGTGGGTGGTGGATCTAAGTGAGTATGTATTGTTATTCGATACAAAAATAACGTCGTCAAAATAATGAGGCATTGAGCCATGTAAAACTTTGTATACTATAGTCCCAACAAGAAATGTACACCTATTTTCAAATGACAACCAGCCCAGTTTATTGAAAATTGGAATTGAAGGAGAAGAAAACGGTTTATTCATTATTATTTTTGCAGCTCGTTTCTGTATCGAAATTACCTTCTTTAAATTTGATCTTGTGGCTGAGCACCATATTGCACAACAATAGTCCATGTGTGGTAAGATGTATGAATTGAAAAACAATTTCATTGTTTCATAATTAAGATAGGGTTTAATCCGTTTTAATAAGGCTAGCTTTGAGTTGAGCTTTCGACAGACGTTATTTATATGCAGTTGCCAAGTGAGATGTTTGTCAACAGTTACTCCAAGTAAATTATAATGTTCAACTTGTTCAATAACAATGTTGTTGATTTTAAGTAATAAGGTGTTTGTAGATTTATTAGCACTGGATAATACCATGCATTTAGTTTTGTTTGGATGTATTAACATATTGTTAAAAGAGCACCAATTTGATATTATATTTAAGTCATTTTGCAAAGTACTTTGAATGGTTTTAATGCCAACGTCAGCTACATGTAAGGTAGAGTCATCTGCATAAAGATCTAACGCTCCCTTTTGAAGGAAAAACGGCATGTCATTAATGTATATAAGGAAGAGAAGAGGGCCGAGAATAGATCCTTGTGGTACCCCGGCTTTTATAGTTTTAAAAGATGATTTTTGTGTTCCGACTTTGACGCATTGTTGTCTGTTAGATAGGTAAGACTGCATCAAGGTAAGCACACTCTCAGGGAAATGGTACATAGACAACAGAGGAGTGCAATTTAAAAAAAAAAAGAGGAGATAATGTCACCTCTATGCCACCGTAGTCAACCGTCTTAAGGTATGTGAAAAGTATGCAAAGAAACCGACATATATATTGCTTTACGTTTTATTTGTATAGTTTCATTGCAAAATAAAATATATTTCACAAAAATAAAAATAAAATGACTTAACTGGTATTAATATTAGTAGTAATCAACACAACAACACACAAACATCATTGTAATCGTTTATACTAAACTAAATATGATAAAATAGTGATCAATTATAGTGTTTGTGCAGAACAATTAATAATTAAAATAGCGAAATACTGCTTTAATTAGAGTTTCCCAAAATCCATGCTGTCAATAATTCAAATACTGTGCATAACTTATAAATCATAAAAATGACACATTTTTTAAGCAATACATTTTTGTTCAACATAACAATGACAATGTTTTTTAAAAGTTACGCAATAACAATTTGAAAACTTAACTCATTATTATAATAATGTGTTGAAAATTTTAAACCAAAAAGATTATAATGTTCTGAAAATTACATCCATTACAAATACAACGTTTTTTTTATTTTTTATATATATATACATGTATATATATTCAACAAACATTGCATGTCACTATGTTTACCTGTTTGCTTAACACGCACACCACTATGAGTAAGAACTCCTTGGACACTGTAATTACCTTTATTTAAATGAGCCTCGCTCTGTGAAAAGGGGTTTAATGCAAGTGCGTTAAGTGTCGTCCCAGATTATCCTGTGCAGTCCGCATAGGCTAATCAGGGACGACACTTTCCGCCTAAGCTGGATTTTCGTCAAGAAGTGTTCTTTGAACAAAAAATATCATAACAGCGGAAAGTGTCGTCTCTGATTAGCCTCAGCGGACTGCACAGGCTAATCTGGGACGACACTTTACGCACATGCATTAAACCTTTTTTCACAGAACAAGCTCAAATTGCTTTAAATTCAGAACTTACCCACACGTTTACCACAAAGGATTTGTAAATATTTACTCTTCAATCACAAGACGAGCGGTGTTATCTTGTTAAATTGTCTTTGAAGTTTAGGGTTAAGCTTTCTTTCTTCTTCCAACTTGTGTAATATTGAAACATGTTACAACAACTTACAAAATGTATGATGAATTTGGTATGAAAGTATTATAATAAATAATTAAATTATAATAAAACAACGAGACAATCTGGACGGATATGTAATTGGCATGGGTTGTTTACGACGACTAGATGTATATACATGTACATGATAAATAATAGATTAAACAAGTTAATCGTGGTAACATTGTAGCTGGCATGCAAATTATTTTTATTTAGCGTGTGCATCTTAAAATTATTTGATGACGTCATTACAAATAGTCCAAATGGTATGGTAAAACGGATTTGGAAAAAGTAGCATAATACGGAATTTTTAGTATATCGATTATCGACTTGTATTATATCGATTGATGAAGTATGTACTTTGTGATTATTTTAAACAGGTATATACCAGTAATAAATAACAACATTGTAACATATGTATATAATGTTTACAATGATTTTCAATCAACTTTTGTTTGATACTCCAAAGTCGGGAAAGTTACTTTAGTCGTTATCAGAAGTACAACAATAACAACACATTTCTATGGCAATACAATACACAGGAATATTGTAGAGTCACTTATGAACACGTTTTGCATATTTTGTGCATAAATAACTACCGTACCATATTTACATCACACTATCGTCATCGTACACACGCGGTGGTTTATATTGTTTCACGTTCAGCCATTTTGCTTTCTGCCGCCTTATTTCATGGCGGAAGTAATTCTTAGCATCTTCCACACCGGATGTGACGTAAGTTGGTGAACTATCGGTGAGTTCTCGTGGACCATCGCGAGTTTTGTATTTTTATTACGCTATTCGTCACAAAACTGAAAATAGGCGGATAACTAATAATATTTGTGTATTCACAATTCGGTGCGAAAAAAACAACAACATAACAGATGTTCAATTAAAATGTTTCATTTAATAATAAAATCCTGCTTCGAGTGTTTGCTTGGTTTCGTACAATGGTACATGTAACAACTAAGAAAAATCTAACGAAGGTATGATTTATTCAACCGTATATTTTTGTTGACAAAACACTCAATTTGTCATAACCTTAGCTTGGAGCTGCCTTTTTCCTGTTTACTTTTAAAGGATTTTCATCAAACCTTTATTACCATCTCAAAATTGAAAATTGTAAAAACTCATACTCACAAAATAAATGCCAAAACCGAATAGTCCCTTCTGATCGTCATACGTCTTCCTGTATGTATTCCTCCGCCATGTCATGTACTACTTTCATTTTGTCGCCTTCACTTCCGGTGGTGTCGCTACTCGAGCGCGACTGGGCACTTCCGGCGCTCCTCGACGCCCACTTGAGCTCTTCCCCTTCCGGTACTAGGTGGATTTCCTTAACGTCGTTGGAGGATCCCTTCCGTTGAAGGAAGTGTTTCTTGACGAATTTGAAGAATTTACCATCCTTCTTTTCCTGAAAGATATGAGTATTGTATTGAAGCTCGCGGTCATTAACCTTACACTTTTAAAAATCGTGATACATCGATTATCTCCGGAATTCTCCGCAAGATTGGCAATTTTGATATATCGACTATCTCCGGAATGCTCCGCAAGATTGGCAATCGTGATATATCGACTATCTCCGGAATGCTCTGCAAGATAGGCAATAAAGTTACAATATAAATATATGACATGCAATTCGGTAAATAACAGCACTCTCATAAAGAAGAAGCATCCTTTTGAAGAGGTGCCTAGTTCAAGCTTCATTTGTCGAGTGACTACACGGATGCAAACGGATATAAAAATGCACAAAACGTATAAATTATCCCACAATAAATTGAATTTGATTTAAATCGTGTAAATCGCATGTTTTGAATACAGCATTCTTAGCATAACGTTAATAAAAATTGTGATACATATGTCAAGTTTAAGAATATAGTGTCGATGACATGGCTTATAGAGAATTAAAATACGGCATTGAATCTAAGTCAAACCCCATCTTAGACAACTAAGCCGAAAAGCGGAGCCAAGCGTCAAGTAGAAACTATCAGCATATTTTTATTTTTTTACTGAAACCACATTTCGGCCATGGTGTATAATCAGGTTTGTTATAAAAAAAAGAAGGAAATAACATCGGCGCATGCGTGTAATTTATACAAATCAAGTTTATACATATAAGGCTATTGTAGCTATGATATGTGAAGGGACATTTTTCAATATTGAAAAATATGAATAATAAATACAATCACAAAGATTACAACGTAACCAGCAGTATGTAGTTCATAATCGATTCATTCGCTTAAGAGTGTGAGCGGATTTGAGCGACGGTAGGATTGAGACTGTGGTGATGATGAAACGGACGATGAATGGGGCTGGAGATGATGACGATGAAGACACTTTGATAACGAGGAAGAATTCATGAGAGACAAAATGAAGAAGAAGATATCTTGTCTTTTAAATTTAATATATGAGCCTTGCTCTGTGAAAATGGTGTTTAATGCACGTGCGTTAAGTTTCGTCCCAGAATAGCCTGTGCAGTCCGCACATGCTAATCAGGGACGATTCTCTCCGCTTGTATTGTATTTTTCGTTCAAAGGAAGACTCTTCTGGACGAAAATCCAGTTAAGGGAGAAAGTGTCGTCCCTGATTAGCCTGTGCGGAGTGCACAGGCTAATATGGGACGATACTTTACGCACATGCCTTAAACCCGCTTTTCATAGAGCGAGGCTCATATTGAACAAAAACGTGCGTTTACTCAAGAGATGTTAGATACTCGTTTATTCTTTAAGATAATAAGATTAAGTTCCATTAATTGGTAATCAAGATCAGTGATTGGCAGACCGTTCGAGGAATTCGCGGCACAATATACGAGTCAGGTACTGTTTTCCTATTCCATATACATTTTAAGATTAAGATCGGCATTATTGACTTATATGGACAAAAGCTTGTATTCTTAAGAAATCCCCTAAAACATTGTAGAACGATATTTCGCAATAAATGACCTAATTTATAGGTTTTATAGCGTTATTAAAGTTAGTATCATCTCAAGCCTCGCAGCCATAACTACTGCATATGATTCAATGTGGATGGAAAACCATCCAATAACTATTGTGTTGATGAAAGTTAAGGCACACATATTTTGAAATAATATAAGATGTCATAAAATTAAATTTCGCAGAATTGTTTACAACATAAGTTTGCACGGCTTTGATGTTTCTGATTGATCTAAAAGTAAACAAAAACCCTTGGTCATTAAAACTTTGATGTTTTAAAAAGCAAACATGAATGTGACTTGTTTAAACAGCAACTGAATATCATCAATAGCCGCATAACAAATATGTCGTAGTAAAACAGGAAATTATAATAATAACAACAACAACAATAATATAGTCATAATAATAGTAGTAATAATAATAATACGTTAATAATAACAACAACGGCAAATCAAAACATGAACGACAACAATTAAATTCTATATACTTATTATAATATAGAAAATAAAGTAGTACCGGTAGCATTGCTGTTGATGGTGGTTTATTTCGTTCTTGTTGTTGCTGCTTCTGTAGTTGTTGTTGTTATTCATTTAATTATTATTTTTTAGGTGTGAGGTATATAAAAAAAATCTTACCTTTCTATTTTTCCGAGATTTCTCTTCCTCCATATCGACACAGCGAGTGTATGTCTCCACCGTTTCCTATTGAAAAGAGCATATATCAAATTATGTTGTGTTGTAAAAAATGTATTATTATGTTTTGTTTATTATGTTATATAATATGTATATAATATGTATATTTTGTATTTATTCAGTATTGACAAAACATGATGGCATGATGATAACAATGTTGTTAGTTGTTGTTGTTGATGATAATGATGGTGAAGGAGAAGAAGAAGATTATGATGATGATGATGATGATTACGACAACGATGCTGCAGATGATGATGATGATTACGACAACGATGCTGCAGTTGATGATTATAATGATGATGATTTTGATGCTTATCTTCAAACTTTTCCCCTCCACACCCCCCCCCCTAAAAAAAATAAAAATAAATAAACACACGCACACACAAATACACAAATCCGACGAATATGTAGCTTTTATCCGGTCACCAACACAAATGACATAATCCCAATAAATATCAACGGAACAAATCCCAATAACTATCAACTGAACAAATAGTATCCCCAAACATTTGTCAGTTTGGTTCGATCTTCAAATATTTTAGTTTTAATCCGCACAATTGTACCTCACTTCTACCTCGATGGGTTAATTAATGTATCGAAATTTTTCAAGAGGACAACCCGACCAGGTCTTTGTTATGTGGGGTTTTCTGTGGTTAAATGATGTTTTCCTAAATTTAAATCCAAGTACATGATAAGATATTCGTGTGCTGGTTTTTCATGTCCGTTTTGATGACACTTTAATGTTACTGCGAGTGTCTTATATTTTGCAAGACAAAAACTAAATACAAAATAACAGGTTTATTTGTATAAGAATAAAATTATGGTTACCAAATATTGTTGTCACATGCAAGAAAAAAATAGTAAGACCAACTGCATTCCTATACTATTCGGAGAATAACGTACCAATATTCACAGCTTTTTGAATGAACTATTAATCATAATAGAGCCAACCCCCAAACTTACTCGGGTTCTCCGTATATGGGAACATTGAAGTATCATAAGTCCTCTCACACATACAAACCCAACGACAATGTAAAAACATTTATCTCAGAACCACCAGGGTGAATTTTGCCGAGATTGGAATTTATGTCAAGACTCAGATTCAACCCGATTTGTTCACTCTTTAAAAAAAAGTTCACAACGATCCGAACCGTTGCCTATCCGGAAATTAAGATCGCAGGTGTAAATAACATCAATATTAATTGTCATCGTTATTAATATTTAACAATAATTATATCATTTAAATCAACAATTCAGATAGCGGATGTTTCCATTTTAGTTTAAACATATTTATTTCTTTTTGGCAAGTACAATATATCAAAATACACAATACAATAGATATCAGAAAAAGGATTGAAACGGAAGAAATAATTCTTATAGAGTTTCTCTCCTTGAAACATTTCCATTTTCTGTCTCCTATGACAACCAACACGTGTTTGAATGTATTGGAAACATGAGGCAACGCGCATACGCGGAGCTATCCCTGACCTTGTTGTACATAAAATGGACGAGTTCACAGATTTTGGCAATTGTTTTGGCAGTTCGTCATTAAATTGTTTCAACCGAGAATCGAAACATCGGAACTAGAGGGTGCCAGTATAAAACAAGAATAGAATTTAAAAAACACAAAAGTTTACCCCACCTAGGCTCGAACCACTGAACATTGGATTAATAAGCGAGCGCAGAAACCACTCGCCAATGCTTACTGTCAATCATTTTATATTTATATAAGCAATCACAAAATACAACGAAAACAACAGACGCACTCCCAATTATTCGCGTTTGTTCCCCTGATAAACGAAACTGTGTTTTCAGTATGAGTCAACGTCATGTGTGTTATTCCGCTCTCTTGAGATCTTATATTTCTTCAATCTGTGACTTAAAATTGAAAAATTGTCGTTTCGAAAATCTGTGAAGAAGCCCTTTTAAATCCAAGCGGAGTTTTCACATTCGAACGTCACATTAAAGAAAATTGATAAAACAACGAAGTTAAATTTATCATGTTTTACAATAAACGCTCTTTTCTTGTTATACATTAGGGGGTCATTCGTTATCAAGGCCTGTCATCTAGATTTCGTTTCCAATCATTGGTTGTCGAGATCCGCTATTTCCGGTCCCCAAGACAGTTTTATCTGCATACCAGCATGTAGCTGACTGGATTTCATTTCTTTGGTGTATTGTGTTTCGCTAAACGCAGTACAAACCGGGTCAGCACAATTTTGTTTTGTCCCGGCATGTAAAGCGGCACATGAATTGTTCTTTCGGTGCCTTTGCTTGTGCACACATGTTATTTTTTTAGTTAAATTCTTACAACAAGAATAAACCCATTTTTTTTAAATTAATATCGACTGTAACATAACATACCAATGGCATTTCAAAATAATTGTTATTTTTCTTGGTTCGATTATTTTCGTCCAGCACTATATCCCGATTCGTATCATCAATCATCTTAACTCGTTCAACTTCGTCTTTCTCTTCGTCACTGTCACTAGCAATACCACTTCCGGAACTCGTATCCGTGACGTAGTCTTCATTTATGACGTCACCCTTACCTTGACACTTTAAATTGGACATGCTTGATTTTCGCCTTAGAGAATGCATTATTTCAATTTATAATGCCCGGACAACTTTTTTTCAGAAATGTCCTACTTCATCGTTATCCAGTATATCAAAACGACAATCGCTTTACATGCCGTGTCGTGAGGGACCGATACTTCAATTTCCCTTGTGTTACAGTCTTATTGAACAATTTATTGCCCACTTTCCATTAAATCGTCTCAGATTAAATGCGTTTTCTTGAAAAAGCGTTCGTAATGTAGACTTTCGCCGTAAACACGATCATCTTCTCGATTTTCAATCGATCATCGCACGCGCAGATTTGATTGCAAGTCAAATCAATAGAGGACGAAAATCGCGTTGACTTCTACAATGCCGTAAAGTGCAAAGTCACCGAAAATATCACTTCCTTTAAAAGCGTTAAACAAAAGTGCCTTTTAACACTGTACAAGGAATTTCTATAGATCGAACATCCAATGCACTGAATTGATCGACATTGCCAGGAAAATGAAAAGCATGTCCCGGGTCTCGTTACACAATGTAAGCCGAGTTTTAGACGAGATCTAAAGAAAAGATTGTTGGTAAAGAGCGTGCGTCAATTGGCCTTCCCGGCTGTTTCCGTTGCTTATACAAAATTCATAGAGCTTCGCGTCTAATCACGTTTTTCGCACTGGATTTTCGCACTTGGTATGGAATAACGATCGGCGAAGGAAAACCATCGTTTTAAACAAAAAACAAAACAAAGCACCTGTACACTAATTAAGGCATGAATTCAAAAACGACTCTTTAATGCATGTATAAGATTGATAACTATGTTCAAAAGATACCTTAATAACATTACAAACAAAATAATCAAAGCCAAGTAACACCAATCGAGAAGTAAGTTGCTATGATTTCTCTTATGATAAAGAAACTTCCTCTTTGGTGTGTGGGGAGGGATGCGCTCTGAATATCCCGAATAATTCATAACAAACAGTGATATCTGTTCCGGCTTTGCTAAATAATTCTGTTTAGTCACGAAAATGATCTACATATCTTTATCTAAGAGCGGATTGAACCAGATCTGAGGATCGATCCAAACATATCGATCGGTGCAATTCATTGATGCTTTTAACGCTTTTAAGTCGCGCTGGGTTTTAGTACCGGTATAAATAACTTTGCAAACTGATATACTAGTACTTATCGCTGGTCTTTAAAGTGTTAACTGCATTAATATATGAGCCTGAGAAAACGGGACTTAATACGTGTGCGTAAAATGTCGTCACAGATTAACCTGTGCAGTCCGCACCTGTAGGCTAATCAGGGACGCCACTTTCCACATAGACTGGATTTTCGCTAAGAAGAGACTTCCTTTAAACGAAAAATCCAAAAAGCGGAAAGTTTCGTCCCTGATTAGCCTGGGCGGACTGCACATGCTAGTCTGGGACTACACTTTACGCACATGCATTAAGCCCCGTTTTCCCAGAGCGAGGCTCATATTTACAAATACATGGTGGAAAACTATCTGTAAATTGTCGGATATACTGCAAAACGGATGTTGAGAGACTTTAAAATATATCAATTCTTTAGTTTTTACATTTATTTGATATAAATGTCATACGCTGTAATTTATTAACAATTGTATGGCCTACTTCCCAACTGCAAATGATATATTTATATATAATAAAATTCATCAAATGCACATCATTTTATCAGTGTGTGAAAAACTTACTCATTATTTATATATCTTAATGAAAATAACTTGTGATTTATGGTTTGTAGTTTGTTTGTTTTTTTAATTTCTTTATTACCAGTTTTGTTCTGTTTGACTGTTCAACAAAATGGATGTAGTATTACATTCCCGTAAACATAATTGTATTTTTTGGCAGAGTCACAAATACACGCACGTTTATAAAGATGATAACCTAATAATCTACAACAGGAATAAAACGGTGCTGAATCGGCTATGGTTTTAAAGATTGGCGAAGGTTTTGATGACCAGACAAATATTTCTCCATGGGTATTAATACAATCCAATAGGGTATTATTTTACTTACGCGCAAGGCTGAATATATATTTGGTAACAATGTCAGAAGAACAATTAGCAAAGACCTTGATTTTTTTGGCACAGTCTATTAGGGCCATTCATTTGTTACATTTAAATGAGCCGCCAAATGTGGGTACATATGCCTTGTATATTTGTCGTGGCATACAAAAACAATGATGTAATCTTTCATTCATTAATATTTTATTGGTTCTATTTTGTCAACTTTCTTTCTTACTTCCTTCATTCTGTTCCCTGTAATTACCTCCATTACCTCACTCATTCACTCATTCGTTCATTCGTTCGTTCATTTATTCATTTATTCATTCATTCATTCATTCATTCATTCATTCATTCATTCATTCATTCATTCATTCATGCTTTCATTTATTCATTCATTCGTTCATTCATTCATTATTTCATCTTTTAATTCATTCATTCATTCATTAATTCGTTATTTTGATTCATTTAAGTGTTTTCATTCGTTCATTTATTTATTCGTTTATTCGTTCACTCATCTATTCATTCACTTCCAATTGTACACACACACATTCATCCATCCGCTGATAAACGCACTCGCCAAATCAATCACTCAAACATTCAATCACTCTATTAATTGATCAGAAACCTGTATTACAAATCCGCCGATTACATATCTTTGATATCAAACTTTAAGAATATGTATCAACCCCGGATAAAATATCACAGGGGGTCCGAGGCTTTACTTCTGTCCGTTTAATCAATCCTTGATCTTCTTTAGGCTTCCTTTATAAACTTCAAAATAATATTGCAAACTTACGTCTTAAGTAATATAGCACATTTAAATCAATTTTTTCCGATCATGTAATAATAACCCCCCCCCCCCCCCCCCCACAAAAAAAAAAAAA
>VMBQ01005311.1:6603-32312 GCA_007657795.1 Dreissena rostriformis | reverse complement strand
TGTTCTGTTTATCGAAAGAAAAATAAGTTATTATTGCAGAAATGCAACCTGCTATCGAATATCAGAGTATGTTATAAGTACATGCTTACATACATAACAAAGGGATAAAATACATAACAAATGGATAAAAAATGCCTATAACATATGTTTGTGGAGTTATATGTTTAACAAGTTTTAAATCCATGTAAACCCTTTACAGAGGTCGCCGTGGCGTAGTGGATATGTTGTCCGCCTAGCGATCGGGAGGTCACGGGTTCGATCACCACAGTGGGAGCGTTCTTTAGATCTCCCCCAAAGACACCAAGTACTGGTTCTAGTCCCAGGAAACGGACTCGAGAGCGTTTCAAATAAGCCTTAGGCTTTCGATGCCAACGAGCTAAAATAAATAGGTTAATCTAACACTTTGGATGTGTTGTGTATAGCGGCTTGTTAATATGTTAATGACTGTTTCACAGAACAGAACAGAATAGTGTGTTTCGACTTAAGCATATACTGCTCAACGTCAAAGTAAGTATATATACAATAACAGCATGCGTTTAAAGTAGGTATAAAACATACATTATTTCGAAAAACGAAAAATGTACAAAAACAAGAAATATACATGTTTTCGTGAGAATGTCACATGGATGAGGTAAATAGTGACCACATAGTGGAAAGATATAATTATTTTAGACTACATAAACAACATATTTTCCCGTATTTTAAAGCATTTTAAACGGTCAAAGGCTAGTTTTCTAAACAATCTTTTCTTAACAACCCACGTATAAATATCACTTATAAAAAGGTATACTTTATTTTATTTTTATATAACTAGTATTATTAGTATACTAATATTTGCCTTTTTCTCTTGCGTTTAAAATTAGGCATTAAATCGAAGCAGTAAATATTTGCACCAAATAAATGTTTGCTTAACCCATGCCAAGTATGAAATTTCGTACCATATATGAGGTGTTTATTGTTTTATTGGTGTCGCAAATCAAACACTTCAATCACACGTTATTACCGAAATATAGTGGTTGTTAACGTGGGGTCACATGTTAAAGTGACTGCACGATACATTCTTTGTTTTATTATAACCGCATGATATATCTAAAACTTGAATTCTCATCAGGTGGAAAGATCCATTTTTACTTATAACGCCTCGGAGGCTCTGTTCTTGTTTGTCTTTCATTTGTCCGTCCGTCCGAACAAACGAATATACCGGTATATGTTGGAGTCATAAGTCACATAAATATAAACTCCCGTAGCAGCAAAAATGACATTATGATTAGTAATGAAGAAGTATTAAAGTAGTTACTGCAGTATCCATTCGTTAGAATATGAGCCTCGCTCTGTGGAAAGAGGGTTTACTGCATGTGCGTAAAGTGTCGTCCCAGATTGGCCTGTTCAGTTCGCACAGGCTTATCAAGGAGGACACTTTCCGCTTTTATTGTATTTTTCGTTTAAAGAAAGACTGTTCTTGACGAAAATCCAGCGGAAAGTGTCGTCCCTGATTAGCCTGTGCGGACTGAACAGGTTAATATGGGACGACACTTTACGCAAATGCATTTAACCCCCTTTTCACAGGGCGAGGCTCATATCTTTCCGTCCGTCACGTTCGTCTGTCTGTATGTATGGTCCGTCCATCTGACCGTTCGGTCGCCCGTCGATTTGAGCAAGGGAAGGTCAATTTTCTTTTTACGTTGGCGAATGTTTGCGTTGACTGCGGTACGTTCTTCTCTCGTCTGTTAAATGGATCCGTTGTTATCCTAGCTTTAAACAATGAGCTTAAAGTCAATTACTAAAAACCGTTCGTTAAAACAACATGGCTCGACTATTTTAATTTTCCTACGCGCATTATATCGTGGGAGTGATGCTTTTGTCTCAAAGTATTTTTGCGTGCGTTTTGTTTACAGTTTATTTACAGATAGGCGTCGCATTACTTAAGTTCTTCTAAATCAAAGCGATTATTGCGATTGGTCTATAACGAACCACCTGCTGCATAATATTCGGTACACTTCGATCTTTTTGCTAAATCCGTTCCAAAATTTGACCGTTTTGTTCCGGATGTTATGTTTAATCCGATCAGTGACGCAACACCATGCGTCACAGCTTTCTACGAGTATTCATACTTAATTGAAAGTTTATTGAAGTGGAAAAGCGTCTTTAATCTATTCAATTGACTTTAAATGATTAAAAGAGGGATGCACTCACTGTATGGTTAGGTTAAAATATCTTGTGTTGAGTCCTTCATACAACTTTTAGTGTTCGAATTGAAGATCACTTAACTTTCCAAGGCTGAATACCCACAAGGCGTCAACTGGCAATCGAACCTAAGACAATTGCTTGAGTATGTCATTTAAAATTCCCATCAAAACGACGAGGAGAACTGAATAATCTTTATCAGCATCGCGGGTGTTGTAACGTATTTGCACTGCCTTGCATGAGACTGTGTTTCGAGTGCTGACGAGCGGAAACTGCAGCTGCGAAAGAATGGAAATCTCAACTGAAAAAAATCGAGGCCGCCCCTTGTTTGCTGAAAATACATTGCACGCTGGGTATTTGAAAAGATAAGGTTTCTGCTGCATTGAAATGAATGATCGACCGGTGAAATCAGCTGCATATCGTGTGTCTAATGATTTGCCTCCTGCATCGCCAGGTGTCCTGTGTCAGAATCCAATTTACTTTTTAAAGAACCTTTCCGTCGAGCATAATTACTTGTTCGCTAAATGGCCTCCAATGAAATTAACTTTTGTTGGTAAGGCATTCATTTGCATTAAAATGATTAAATTATGTTTATTTTCGAAAGCGCTTGGTGTGCATGTAACTGGATTCTTTACTGTAGGCTTATTACGAACTCAGGGTATGTTCAATACTCAATTAAAATGAAAAGACATGAAAACTTAAGAACTATTTGAACGCTCTCTGCGAAGATTGATGGTGCTCTGCCTGTTTCAATACTCGATAAGAGACAATCTATGGCGTATACAGAAACTTGTCCAATAATAATTACATTGTTCTTGTAATTTGACCGATTGCAATCCATGTTTGTTTGTTGTATTGGTCGTTAAGACGCAATTAGAAACGATGTCTGCCATTAGTGTAAGTATTGTGAGAGTGTGACCGTAAGGTCATGCGAATGAATCCCAGACAACACGCCACACTTTGGGGCTCCAGCCCTTATGCCTAAATCTGTAGCGATTATTTCGAGATATCATCTTTGAATTGTGTTTTTCGATTATCAATACAGTCAGAATGTGTATCTCAATCAAAACAATACACGTTGTATATGCGCCTCGCTCTGTGAAAAGAGGGTTTAATGCATGTGCGTAAAGTATTGTCCCAGATTAGCATGTGTAGTCCGCACAGGCTAATCAGTGACGACAATTTCCGCCTAAACTGGATTTTCGCTAAAAATGTCATAAATCGGAAAATGTCGTCCCTGATTTGCCTGTGAGGACACTACAGGCTAATCTTGGACAATACTTTACGCACATGCATTAAACCCCCTTTTCACAAAGCGCGACTCATATAGAAATAGTATATTAATATGATAGAAATCAAATGTATATATATATATTATGAATAGATATTTATGGTTTATAATAAAACAATAGTTGGTTTTGTGTAAAAAATAGATTATCGTTGAGGATTTACTTAACTACTTATTAACATTCTCATAACTTAAACTGTGTTTAGTATTTTACTTTTTCACGCTGAATCGAAATTTATGCTTTATTCAGAATTGTACCATGAATACGAGTCCCATTTTGAAAATCTTGCATGTCACAACAGAATGTGAAAAATTCTAATATGGGAAGTTATTCCGTCCGTCACTTTTGTTTTTATTGTCAGTGTAGATAATTTCCCGTCGCCAGAATGTCAATGATTTCAAAAATAACTTGCACCGATCAATTGTCAATGGCATTTTTGACATAGGCAGAAATAAGATACTTCGTGTTGCTTGAAATATATCGAGAGTTCTGTAACAGTAGGTAACACTAGACAGACCCAACTATTTAATCTGATTTAACCCCTTGTCATTATTTAGTAAATATGACTTTGTTTTGTATAGGCAGGTAATAACCGGAACGATCATTGTGTCATTGTGTATTGGATTTTTTCTTACGTAACGTAAAAATATAACGTTGAGTCATCACATTAGGCTAAAGCGCCAATCCCATTTCTTAATTACGAAACAACGTAAGAACGCAAATGTATAATAGTTTTAATGAAATTCAGAAACCGCTCTATTGTTGGTTCGTTGTAATGTTATTCCACCCACGGTAAATATGTCGACATCTAAATACATATTGACGGAACTTTCTGAACCGTTCTGAATATTTCCCATATTATGAAAGAATGTGTGAATCAAAATTCACATTATTTTCAAAACGATTATATTTTCATCGAAAAATTGTCGTTGTACGGTCTATGTTACTTAATATTCAAAACTATTATTATTTGTTATATTGTATTTTTTATAGTATTTACATATTATATATTATGTTTAACCTGGTTATGTTTTAATATGTATGCGGCCATATAAAAATAAGGTATTGTTTGTCGTGACAATTAAATGTTTTCTACCGTATGGCCGGTTACTAAACAAAGTTGTAAGCATTATTGTTTGTTTTAAATGAAATTTTAAAGAGAACGCAACACTCTTATAATAAGATCAATTGTTTTAAGTTAGGCTGAACAATTTTAAGTTCGACATCAACTGTAAAATCTGACATTCGCAATTTGAACCCAAGTCTGAAATCAATTTAAATGCAAAATTTTACATTCTTCTGTAAGAACACAAAACGGAGAAGAATTTTGAATATGAAAATTCTTTTGGGTTACATGTTGATGTTCGAGTTTTGTTGTTGCTAAAACGATACTTACCAATTTAAACCAATACAAAGATCGTGATGGTAAAAAAAATGAAGATCCATTATTTTGTGGCCATTGCTGATGTTGATCAACAAATATAAATACTGATGTTGATA
Organism: Dreissena rostriformis; assembly: GCA_007657795.1. NCBI lineage: Eukaryota > Metazoa > Mollusca > Bivalvia > Myida > Dreissenidae > Dreissena > Dreissena rostriformis. The sequence continues at coordinate 27,339 of VMBQ01005311.1, read as the reverse complement.
AGTTAACATGAGCAACTAACTTCAGTACCTGTAATGAACATACATGTTATTATTTAGTTTAATGACGATAATTAATGATGGTGCTTTATAAGGATGATTGTGAGAAGATGGAAAGAGTGAAGAGGAGGATCGTTATGGTAATGATGATGGTGATGATGATGATGATGATGATGATGATGATGATGAGGATGATGATAATAATGATGGTGATGATGATGATGATGATGATGATGATGATGATGATGATGATGATGATGATCACGATGATAATGATGATGATGATGGGGAGGAGGAGGAGTAGGAGGAGGAGAAGGTGGAGGGCGGAGGAGGTGGAGGAGGAGGAGGAAAAAGATCGAGGATGTGGATTATGATTATAAATAAAAAAGAGAGGACGATGAGAAAGGGGATGAAGTATTGGTATTGTTGATGAGAATGATGATGACGATGATTTTTATATCTTTTATGTGATACTGATATCGATGCTGATGAATATTGTAATAATTAATTTGATGATTATGATGATGATGAGAAGGTAAAATATCGACATACTTTATATTGGCAGTCATCAGTAACAAAGAACGCCATTCCAAGTTTCACGACTGCAGTGTTCGCCACCGAGCTCGACTTCCGCCTCATTATTGCGTATCACAGATTCCCCTTTAGCACTTCCGTTTAACTTAAATGGCACCGCTCACAGACGTTTCCTTTGAGTGTCGCTGTTAGTGTTCCATTAAGAACACGCCTTTTAATATCAAATCACGAAACATGTGCTTTAAATCACGATTTAAGCCTTCCGGTATTGGAATGTCCCTTTTTGGTGTGTTTTTTAATAATTATTTCACTATATCACGTTTAACCTTGTAATGCTTTGGTACAAATAAAATTAATGCTAGTATTTCGATGCAATAATTTTTAATTGTTATTAGCGCGTTATTTTTCCAGAAAATAAATGTGGTATGAATTGTGTTTTAATATTCGCGACGTTTACTCACAAGACGACCCTATTTGCAAATAAAAGTTTTCTTCAATATTTCTAAATGTCTTATTTATTATCAAGATAAACTACACGCTTTGTTTCATCAATATTATCAATCCAATTTTTCAGTCATGCGTTATGATACGCTGATTATGTTGATAAATCTCGTCTGCAAGTCACGTGATATGACAAACATCCGAATGCACAGGACTTCAATCGATTACAGTGTGCTCTATTGGGAAAACGCGTCCGGATTAAAGTTTTATATATCATTGAAGAGTTCTAAATTAAATTGCACTTTGTTTCATCACGAACATGATTTTTAATGTTTCAAATTTATTGATTTTCCACTATCACAATTGTGTCTTCATTCAGCAATCAAAAGAAAGTCGTCTGCAATATCGGTAAATGAGCAACGTTGCGTCACTTATTTCTACAATTTCAATTATAGTTTTTCGCAGATTTAACAGTTTGCTTCTCAGCTGTCTTGTATTCTTTAAATCTCTTATCCACGTTTGAAAATTATTATCGTATTACCACATAACAACAACCACAAATCAGAAACAAAAATCGACCGTCTGACCGATCGGTTCCGACAACTTACTCAGTCCGTAACTCCACTATTTAAGCAGATAAATGACTGTTTTGATAATTAACTATTTAATCAAGACAACTTGACATTCATTCTAACACGTTCACCAAGATAAACTAGCGTTGAATGTTTTAATTAAGCTAAAATATCCGACCACAGTACTTCAGAAAACGACTCCATCTAGAGACCACAAATCATTTATACCCAATGGTTTGTTTTAACTCCCGAAGCGGGTAGAGACGTTTGGCTTTAGACTTAATATCTTTCAAATGTGCGCGCTAACAAAATATAACTCAGATTACGAGATACGGGTTCGCACCCCCGCTGCGAATTTTGAATAGCAGGTATTTGATATGGCAATAGCGTATACAATCGGCGATCAAAACCTATTTAATTAATACAACTAGGTTATAAGATTAATAATTAACATTTTCCGCAGTAAATACGCATTCACAAATTTAAATGACAAACGTGCTCTTTATCATGTATGTATATTCGATGCGTTTAATATGCAAAAGCCCATTAAAATCGGCTTTTGAATATTGCTTCTAATTCATAAATCATATTTAATGCAAGTCAGCGATTACACTGTACAATTAATTGAGAATTATCGTTTGATAACAGTTTTTCAGCGAAATGATGCTGATTTTTTTTTAGTTTCTGTAGTCATTATCGGGGTTCAGTTTTCATAATGGTCCTGGAAAATTCTGAAGTTAAGTGATTTGTAGCGAGGTGTTATTATGGTCGTCTCAGTATAATAATACAGGCCTGTAGGTTACAATATACTAAATAATCGAGTCATGAAGGTGCTGTACTCTCTAAAAAAACATCATATTTTCCTCGAAGGCACGTTTTACACTTTAGGCTATTGTTCTGGTTTTATCGTCTGGAGTTATTGCTAGGGTAAGCATAGGTGTTCACTACTTAATCCCTGAAATAGGATAAAGTTAGAGATTAAAGTAAAAATTGGCACTGAAAAAGGTTACAATCCACTAGAAAACGGCAGAAAAAAAGAAGGTGCAAAAACAGTCGATTTTGATTTGAGTCGAATTCTTTTTTGGTTTGAACATGACATATCTTTTTTATTGCTTAAATCGATTCAGCTAAGAATGCCCGTTAAGAAAAGGTATGGTTATGGGGGTCTCTATGTGCAAAATGTTGTATTTATTTTCGGTCAAAGTTGTCGCTTTTACATTGAAACATATAAGGAAACTATTTAGTATATTTTGACCTAAACGCAAAACAGGCCCCGTCACAAAGGATCAGTATTTTCATAAAATCACCATTTTCTGTGCGGGGTTTCGTGCGTTGTTGTAAGTTTCACGGAATAAGTGCGTTTTGTGGCGTGAATTTAACGAGAATTTCGAATTTTAAAGAAAAAACAGCTTTTTCAGTGGAAAATACAAAAAAAGTACAGAAACTCGTCTTGAGTATCTCAAACCGCATCAATTGGTGCTGAAAGAGGCCATAAACACGTTTAAATAATAGTTTATTTCTTCGTCGACATAGCATGTACACATATTTCAGTATTTTGACTGATTTGTATTATTTAGGTGTGTGTTTTTGCTCTTGAACGCCCTTTATAAATCAAAGCACCGACAGCACAAGCCAGATGGCTTATAAGGCGTTATTATAAAATGCATTTTCAAGCATTTCTTGTTGAAAGATCGATCTGAAATTTGGCATGCACATTGAAAATAGGTAAATTATTATTCAGAAGTGCATATTTTACGCGATTTTAACAGTTCAGGGTGTCTAATAGGTTACAATATACTAAATAATCGAGTCATGAAGGGCTGTACTCTCTAAAAAAAACATCATATTTTCCTCGAAGGCATGTTTTACACTTTAGGCTGTTGTTCTGGTTTTATCGTCTGGAGATATTGCTAGGGTAAGCATAGGTGTTCACTACTAAATCCCTGAAATAGGATAAAGTTAGAGATTAAAGTAAAAATTGGCACTGAAAAAGGTTACAATCCACTAGAAAACGGCAGAAAAAAAGAAGGTGCAAAAACAGTCGATTTTGATTTGAGTCGAATTCTTTTTTGGTTTGAACATGACATATCTTTTTTATTGCTTAAATCGATTCAGCTAAGAATGCCCGTTAAGAAAAGGTATGGTTATGGGGGTCTCTATGTGCAAAATGTTGTATTTATTTTCGGTCAAAGTTGTCGCTTTTACATTGAAACATATAAGGAAACTATTTAGTATATTTTGACCTAAATAAACGTCTTAATGTTTCTGACTTTCAGTCACGATGCACGTCAACATCTAAAAACATGTTTTTCTACATTTTCGTTGTATCATCGCTTATACATGGAACAATTGCCTTATCTGGACCTCTTAATTATGCATGTAATACGGAATTAGGCAATTGCAATACTTTGCCAATAACGAAATGTTGTCTCTTTGTTTACACTTTCAATGCGTTTGGTAAAAAACGACGTTCTCTTAGAGGAAATTTCTAACAGATTTTCGTATTTTTAGAAAATGCCATTAATTTGTTTCATAATCGATGTTGAATAGTCTTCAAGAAACTTTGCAATGCTACGAAGTCTGTTTTTTAACGTTTTAGTTGTACATTTAAATGTTATAATTGCGCAATCCTAAGTAAGGTATGTGTGCAAGCTATTTTAAGTCATATTGACCTTGACCCAACTGTCCCCAAATGCGATCTCAAAGTATGCCTGCTTTCAGCACACAACAGTTCAGAACAATACCCGCATAAACGCTCAAGTAATTCAGCGAAAACATGTTTTCCTCTTTTAAGTCATATTGACCTTGACCTTGATCCGACTGGCACCAAATGCTACCCCATACAAGGTCTGCATGAAAGCTACCAAAACACACAAAAATAAGAATAATACCCGCATAAAATTATTGAGCGGAAACAGTTTTTCTAGTTTTGGTACCAGTGATCTTGGGTGATCCCCTACCCAACTGCAATCCCAAGCTACATATACATCTAAGGTACATACAGACAAACTTACAGACAACTATCGCCATCCAAACGCAAATTATTGAGCATAATCCTTTTCCTAATTCTAAAAACAGTTTGATTGATCTTAACCAGATTGGCCCAAAATGGACCTTAATCCCAACTAGTTATTTAATGGAAACAGTTTTTTTTCTATTTTTAGTAACATTGACGCGACTAGCTCCAAATGCAATAAAAGCTTGGTCTCTGTGCAAGCTTTCAGTATCTAAAGTTCCATCAATATTGACCAAAGCAAACGTCAATTTTGACCGGAAACCACATGTTTGTTGGTTTTCTTTTTTTTAAAGCTGGCATTGATTTTGATCTGACGGGCCCCAAATGCAATCCCTATCTAAGTCTGTATGTTAGCTACCACAAAAGTTTAATTGCAAAACCTTAAACACAACGCAAGAAATTGAGCGGAAACTTTTAATCTATTTTTAATTACTAAAGTTGACTTTGACGTTTATCCGACCGGCCTCAAACACAATCCTTAGCTAGGTCTCCATGCAAGCTTGCTATATTCACAGTTTTATCAAAATTGGTCGATGGAAATTAAGGTTATTGACCTAAAACCACGTGTTTGACGATGTCGGCCCGCCATATCCCAATCTTATAACCAGGATAATAAATTTCGTTGAAAACCTGGTTTTAAAAAAATAAGCAAGAACAAAGTTACCTACAAAGTTGTCCTTCTACAGGATACGAACGCGGGACCTTAGGGGAACGCGAAAGTAGTGCACTTCTCATTACTCAGAAATAAATACGACGTTCATTTCAAGGGCTTTATGTAAGTAATAGAATTGTTTCTAATTTCTACACGAAAAGCGTTACAAGCATGTTATTATATAACAAATTTCGAATGATGACTGTTACTGAACGAGCCGATATTTAAACATTTCAGGCCTGTTACTATATCACTTGGTTGAATATAATGCACGCAATCGTGTTCAATTTTGCCTTACTGTCAATACGCCCCGTTAAGTTTTAAAATTTGCGTGTCGCTTTCAAGGATTTCAGAATTATTTTCTATAATATAGGAACACGTTTATCAAAAATATGTTTATTACAAAATTTCTATCATAAAAACTGTACAACCGCGTACAAAATGCCTTTAAAATAAAGGGAAGCAACTGTGAAAACATCTCAAAATAGACATAAACGCATTAACCTCCCTTGACTAATAACAGTATTTAAATCTGGAATAAAATTCGCGGGAAAAGCATCAGATATAAAACATGCTCATAAACTATGTAATTGAACATGGAATTAAATGCAAAACTGATGCATATAAAAGTTAAACATACCAAACAAAACTAAAAACATAACATGAATATAAATTTCATTCTGAAGAACAATATGCATAAAACAAAAACATCAAAACATGTAATGTGTAAATTTGCGCAAAAAAAACAACCAAGACAGCCTTAGTAATCCCGCTTAGAAAATAAACCTTCATTTATCTCCCCTTGCCATGTCTCCCAATAATATAAACAATTTTTTATGACGTAGAAAAAGGCCCTAAAGGAGTTTTGTCTAAACGGGCCCAGATTAAACCCACTTGAGAGAAAATTTACATTCAAAACGAAGAATTTTAGGGGTTTGAGATTTGAATTAGATTTAAACTGAGCAGCTTTGTGGGCATGTATCCTGAGCTTCGACATCTCAAAAGTTTGTTCATTGGCTAAAATTGTAAAACTTCACACAGCAGACAATCCGGCCATAAAGGTACCGGTAACGAAGAAACAGACACAGAAGCAAAACATAAAATCCACGGTAACAAAACATAACAAAAATAAAAACGAGGACACATTGGCTAACGCTTAGGAATTTGATTTAGTAGCCAAATTGATTTCATTAACATGAAAGGTTATTTAGAAGTGTTTACAACAGAATATGCGAACCTAAGGTGTCTATCCTAGGATAGATTCAAAAATAAAAGCAGACATTTTTCCACAGAATTAGAAATAAAAGTTACCACTTAAGAAACACTTTTTAAATCCAGGAGGCGCTAACACAGAAATAAACACACGGATTAAGAAGAGACACCATGTTTAATTTCACAATTCGTTAAACGATAGACCTTTTTCGTTAACGCCCTGACCCCCAGGAACGAGGCCATTTTCAAGAGCACGTGACAGAGTGGTTAAGTGCGCCAGCGCGACCTCTGACCCCTGCGAGCTGCCCTGTTGACCTAGCCCAAAAAGAAGCAGCTGCAACATCCGGTATTGATGATCGCGTTCCTCTCGGCGTTGTCTTTCCTCCATTTCGATCTTCTTTCTCTCAACGTCAAGTTTCCTCAATTCCAAATCCAGTTTCATTCGTTCGATGTCACTAGGATTACCGGAGCCGCCATTTTGGCTGCCCCCATTTTGATTTTGCGTCGGTTCTGCTACATTCGTCGTTATCGGCGAGAATGCGAACATGTGACTTGCATGCTGAGCGTTTGTCGTCTGAGAAAGACTCGAGAGGCCATGGAGCGTTAATTCAGGTATTTCTGATTTAATGGTGACCGGAAGACTGCATTCGCTATGGCTCGCGGACGATTGGTGACCCGTGCTATAGTGATACGATGGGGGTGGGGGAAGTGACAGAGTCTGTTGTTGATGCATTTGTTGTGGAGGTTGTAGTGGCTGTTTAAACGTCGGCATTACCATCGGTGGAGTTGCGAGCGACATCTGGAGGGCCGATGTTGGCTGCTGAGTTTTCGCCACTGGCGGCGGGAGCCAAGCGGCGTTGCTCTCCGCGCTGGGACTCGTGTTCGATTGGGAGAAAGAACTAAACGATGGCAGCGCGGACGCTTCCGGTTGCTTCTGACGCTTGATCATGGTCACTGGTGGCTCACCAACGATCAACTTCCGCTTTACAGGCGTCCGAACCGCAGTCTTATTTTCGGCTTCCATCTTTTCTCGTTTTTGTCCCAATGTAGTGGCCAAGACCCCCGGTGTGATATCAGGATTATCCAGGCAGATAATACCAAGTTTATCAAAGTGCCGACAGTATGTAATCGTTTTCGCCCCCGAGTTGATCTCATCTTTCGTTATCTTGTACGCGCGCTTTAGAGTATGAATGCGCGTCTTGCATTGTTCCCATGATTTATCGTAACCCTTGTCGGTCATCTCCTGCGCGATTAGCCGATACACGGGCGCACACGTGGCTGTTATGTCTCCACCTTTGCCTTTTACGAGCTCGACCTCGCGAGCCCAAATCTCCATTAGAAATTCAGTTTCCTCGTCCGACCATGCGGAACCGCGGCGTCGGGACCTTTTCTTAGCTTTACCATTAAAACTGCCACTTTTATCCTTATCTTCACTCGAACTCTCCGAAATCTCGCGTTTTATCTGCCGTGGCGAGATTTCATGGCTCGGCGATGACGTCATGCTTTTTGGTGACGTCATCGTCGGGGAACACATTGGGCTGGAAGAAATTTCGCTCTTTATTTCCGTGTCGACAGTCAAAGGGACGTTTGAGGAGTGCTTATAATTTCCGCGGTTATCATCATCATTATCAAATTCTCTACTCAGCATTTCAAACAGTTTTCTCGGTTTTGCCGCATGCGTTTCATCTATTTCTTCATTCAAATGCTCGTATTTAATAGTTGTATCAGCAATTCCTTTTGTGATACCGTTTCTATCTCTAGAATCAGCATCTTCGTTGATTTTCAAAGTCGCCACTAACCCTCGGTCATTCTCGTTATTCGAATATTCGGTTGCTCGAACTATCTTTCCAACTTCCGGTTCCGAAACGCGAGAACCAGCTTCCGCGTTGGTTTTCCCGTTTATTGAATTTGAGATCGCTTCACAAGGTTTAGGAACAGCAATGTTTTCATTGATGTCTATGTTATGGCATTCTTTTTCTCTTGAATACGTTAGTGCTTGTTCGTCTTCCATCTTGCAGCTATAGGAAAATAATCAAAATATAAATATATAATTATGTTCTAAAAATACTGTTAATATGACTACAAAGTATTAAAACTTATAATGCTTATAATGTGCAGGCCAGTTCATGTTGTACGCAAAATACGCGATGAAAAGTGTACAAGGGCTTACTCTGCCATTCGCCAAATTGGCCAATGTCTAAAAAAAAAATTGCAAATTTGGCTAGCGAAACTTCAATATGGCTGTAGCTTTTTCTTCATAAAACATACATAATTTCTTTGATCTACGGTTTTTGGGTAAGAAAGTTTTGAGCCAGGGGGAGCCATGGTATACTCAGGAATATAACGCACGAACAATTTTCTATAAAGATCTACTAAAACAAATCTCATTCGAAGCATTTGTGAATCTTTAAATTTATACGTGATTTTGTATATATTGGCAATGAAATAACAACAACAAACATCAATAATAACGGCTGTTGCTGACAGCTACTTACTGACCACAACTACTACTACTACTACTTCTGCTGCTGCTGTTGCTGCTACTACTACTATTACTACTTCTACTACTACTACTACTACTACTACTACTACTACTACTTCTACTTCTGCTGCTGCTACTACTACTGCTGCTGCTGCTACTGCTGCTAATGCTAATACTACTTTTACAATTACCACTACTACTACTACTATTATTGCTACTTCTTCCATTATTACTTTCTCAGCTACTACTACTAATGCTGCTGCCGCTGCTGCTACATCTTCTGCTACTACTATATTGAACAACGACGAATTCAACTAGAGTACTACGTTTGACATCGTTTAAGTATTACAAAACATACTGTTTATTAAACAGACTATTTCACTGCTGTCACTGCTATAACCGAGCGTATAAAGCCTGTTTAAATATCGTATTAACTTTAAAAGGAGTGTGCATTTCCTCAAACGTTTAAAGCCACATTTGTTTGTATAATATCTTAAGGCAGGCAAGTTTATTTTAAAAGACGACATCTTAACTTCATTACAGCAGGTGTATATTTTCTACAACATTACTATAACCATTGAATTGTAAATGAAAACATTGGCTTAACGCAGAATAACGATTTATATTATAATTCATATTATATATAATTAGCAAATATTTCCTGTACCTTAAGTTTAATGCGAATTAAATCCGACCACAAATTGCAGCTTGGTGACAAACTACATTTCACGCTTCACTAATTATAGGTCAGAGTGTTAAAAGTTACAAAAGTTATTCTAACAGTGTTTTAAATCCATTTTCAACGTTTATATCCGTATTATTGCATCGTAGTAAGTTGTATACATGTAGAAGTAAATATACTTACCCCAGTATGTATATATCCGATTAATTACTAACACATGGGCATGTCTGATAAGTGTTGTCACTGCGCAGTCGACTCTGCCGTTCTAAAAATAGCCGCTTGTATACTACGCTTCCTACAGTATTAACCACTCCGGTGTAATGTGAACGCGTAAACCAGCATGGTACGAACTGGACATTTTTACAGATTTTTTTTTAGTGAAAGGGGGAAGGGCATTATCAATAAATTGTTTTAGGCTATGATATTTTATATGAACAGTGTAGTTATAACGCATGCATAGTAATTGTAGTTTAAACGGCGCGTTGACCAAATTGTTGACGAGGAAATGAAAAAAAAAAACGAAATAAGGGGGAAATAAATGTAGAGATAAAAATGTATTTATTTTTTTTAAGAAAGGTCACGTTTTTTTAGCGATATTTCAATTCAACAAAGTCGCTTTGTATACGATACACATAATTTCCCGGTGTTACGACATATTATGTCTCCATCTTGGTTTGTATCCAAACCGCGGAATACAATAATGCGTATTTTACTCATGAACGAACCGAAATTGCCGATGGTGTTTTAAAATTCAATTGTTAGTGAAGTGTACAGAAGTCAATGAAAATTAAGTACAAAACACGGCACCAACAAGCATTCATTTATAACTTTGTATGCACTGGCAAACTATGTGATAGATGGGAATTTCATTATGTCAAACGATTTTCCAAAGTTAAAGTAGATATGTATATGAACATGTACATTTTGGATTGTAAGAAACAAGCGGTGCAATATTCGGATAACCTACCGTTTAAAGTAAGTTTAGCAATTGTCCTTGGCACTTTATATGGGTTTTTTTACGCGAATCCTCATGGGAAAAAGGCTTGTAAGATTAGCTCTCATTAATGCTCCAACTACATACATGTGTAAAGAATTTAACAATTCGACACTTTCGATGGTAGATTAACATAATTAGCAAATACATTAAACATATTCGCAATCACTGAACAAAGTCCGATTCTGATTAGTGAATGTTTATGAAGCATATGTTTGGATGATAATAACACGGTACATGATAACCACTGACCACTGCCTTACGGGGCGTATGAACACATGCCGCCATGCATGTCGGACACCCCCGGTCTATTCATTACGTGACTCTCCATTCCTAGATGAGCGGAGCGTAATCAGCAACCGTGGGTATCCGACGATGGCCGCCATGGCAACCTCGAGGCGCTGTAACACGTGAGGCCACATGACCCATAATTTATGACAATATCATGTTGTCATAAAATTATGTGACATGTGGCCCCACTTGTTACCGAGCCGCGAGGTTGCCATGGCGGCATGTGTTCATACGCCACTTAAGGCAGTTGTCAGTGGTAAACATGTACCGTATAAAAGTGGTCCGACAGAGTCCGATTCATTTCCAACGACACTCTTACGAGAATCCAGATATCTGCACGTATACATCGTATGTTTCCATTTTTTTTTATAAATGCACACTATTTTCGCAAGTTTTTTTTTAATCTATTTATTTGTTTCAACTTATTTTACTTAGTAGGTTTTCGTCATTATTTTGACGTCATAACGTTTGAATTCCTTTATATATTTTTTTTTCATTAATATAACAATTATTAAATTATATAGCAAACCATAAAATTAGTTGTTTTGATTTCGATTAACTAACTTACCATCGCTGGAAAAAAAGATGCACTTTGACAAGCTTTATTCGCATAATCGATAGATAAATGCAGGGGCGATTACAGGATTTCTGGTTGGGGGAGGCGGGATATTGAAATATTTGCTGGGGATCCAGGGGGCCGCTAGGGCCCCTGGTGGGTGCAGGGCTCAGCCCTTCTAGGGGGTCCAGGAGGCTTCGTCCCCCCTTGTAAGCTCCACGATTTTAGTGATTTTGAAGGCTTTCACAACCACTTCTCGAGCATGTCACGCCTTATGTTCTTTCATCAAAGTACCTTCTTATAATGCCAAACAAGTGCAAAAAGAGAGATACATCAGAATCGCATAGTTCGACTTGGAAAAACCGGGCGACAGAGAGTCTAAAGTTAAAATATTTAGCGATTGTCTATGATTAGTGGGAAATTGTGTGTACGAAAAAGAAGAAAAATGAGTTTAAATAGGTGATTTCGATATAGTTTAGTGTGAAACATCAAATGAATTGACTTTACTTTTGTCCCCCCCCCCCTTGGATCCGCCTTTGTATAAATGGACATATATGTTATTTTGTACGTCAATGTGTTTTTATAATAATTATTATTCGTTTCCAGTGGTTACTTTAGCTAAAATGGGCAAAGTGTTCGTGGCTCTTCTCTTCTTGGCGACTTTCATCTGCGTCATAGCGGCGAAGGAATTGCCAGACAGGTAAACTTGGTCAAGAAGGACAGCTATGTGAGACTAAATAAGTATTTGCGGTTACTTCCCTTTGACAAAACAACACAAACTCAAACGCGGGACAAAATGCATTTCTTTTACCTTATAGTTTTACGTTGATTTAAACTGTTTATACAAGTTTTAGTCGAAAGTACGTGATACTAGTGTGTATTTGCCATATGTTATTTTATATGCTCATATCGTTTATGCGAATTTAAAATGGCGACCCATCCATCTTTAATAATCGTTTAAATTCTTGCATAAGTCTGTAAAAATTAGTTTTTATTCCTGGTTCAGTTTTCGATCATTTTTGCTCAATTCGTTCATATTCACTGAATTACGATTATTTTGCTTCATTTGTTTTTAATCGCTTAATTTATTTTAAATAAACAAACAATTACTAAAAACGGAAGTTAAATAGAGATTAGGAAGATTTCTGCTTGTCTTGGCATATTCTTATTTCAGCGGGGAATCGTAAAAAAGTTAAGGGATAACACAGTTTTGCCGAAACGCGTACCACATTTTTTGCGGTGTTTAATAGTGGAAACAAATTACATTTTCTTTTTGGACTAACTGGAAGCGCGTATTAAAAATACACGTGTAGAGTTTTCTACCGCTTGTGCCCTTTTACGTATAAAAATATCAGACGCCGCATGAAATATTTTCTAGCCTTAGATCATGTAGATGCCGATTTAAATATTGTGTTTTCCAAATCTAGATGCCGTATCCGAAATATTTGTTTAGTGTTTTCCGACATCAGCATCTCTAATTGAGCCTCGTTTTTGGAAAACTGAACTTAAGGCATGTGCGTTAAGTGTCGTCCCAGATTAGCCTGGCTAATCACGGACGACAATTTCCGCTTGTGTGGAATTTTACGTTTAAAGGAAGTCTTTTCTTAGAGAAAATCCAGTTTAAGCGGAAAGTGTCTTCCCTGATAAGAATGTGCGAACTGCACAAGCTCATCTTTGATGATACTTTACGCACATCCATAAAGCCCAGTTTTACCATAACGAGTTGCAATTTGACTAGAGGTGTGACCTGAAACAGTCGAATTTCTGCTCGAAGGCTGCTCAGCTTTTGCATCATACATTGTGGTTTCTAACATCAGGTGTCAGAGACCAAGGCCGCAAAAAGGCATCTGCTCCCGGGAAGACCATCTGTGGCACTTCAACGGCCATCAATGCTTCAAACTTCCCGTGCACTGCTATAAGACGAACCACAAAAGCAACGCCTTCGGCTCCAAGTTTGAATGCGAACACCTCTGTGAGGGGCGCCACGGATAAATTAGTTGAAATAAATTGTACGCCGCGGGTGTTGGAGAAATAAGTATCAATTTGTTTTAATTAAATCAGTGTGTTGTACAAGCACCCTTCATTTGTTTATGAGTGTCATTCTCTCTGACTCTGTCACCATTTGGAGAACTGTTTTGATCGTGAAAGGGTCTGTAAGATGTAAACTAAATAATAAAATAAATTCGATATAAGCACTAGTTTTAGTTTATTCACAAACTATGTTCGAGTTTAGGGCCTAGTATCACGAACGTAAGACTATATCCTGACTCAACTTTGATTTTTTTCTCCAATTTTGAGTTCAGTTTTAATATAATGCTCAGCTTTGTGCCCACAAATGCCTTGTTTGAGTTTCACTCAACCCAGAGCTTAAGCACGAATATGTGTGTCTGCTTTTAGCTGAGATTTAAGATTGTGGGCTAACCAACATTCTCAGCGCTAAGCTCGAGAGGAAACTAAAAACTCATCCTTTGAAGTCAGCACCTGATGCTAGGCCCAGGAGCGTCTTTATAAATTACAACATCAACATAGGCGGACAATACAACACACATACATAGATGAGATTTGTTGTTTTAGGTGTATGTTCGCCTTTTTTATTACAAAGGCTGTTAAAGAACAATATTTTTCACGAGTGGCGTGATATGGTCTTTATATATGACCTCGAGTGAAATAACATATTTAATAATATACATGTCGCCGATCGGGAGGTCACGGGTTCGATCCCCACAATGGGAGACTTCTTTAGATCTCCCTCAAAGGCACCAAGTACTGGTTCTAGTCACAGGAAACGGACTCGAGAGCGTTTCAAATAAGCCGTAGGCTTTATTCATTGACAGCAACACATTTTCAATTTACGTTATGCTCTAACAAAGTATCTTAACTAAGTTAAACATAGCAATACGCGAAAGAAACTTTAGCGTCACACGTTCATGAATTATACCGTCATCAGAATGACGACAATACATAAAATTGTGAGCCTCGCTCTGAGAAAAGGGGGTGTAATGCATGTGCGTAAAGTGTCGTCCCAGATAAGACTGTGCAGTCCGCACAAGCTAATCTGGGACGACACTTTCCGTTTTAATGGTATTTGTTATTTTAATGAAGTCTCCTCTTAGCGAAAATCCAGTTTAGGCGGAAAGTGTCGTCCCTGATTAGACTGCACAGGCTAATCTGTGACGACACTTTACGCACATGCATTAAACCCACCTGTGTCAGAGAGCGAGGCTCTGTAAATATTATTTTCAATAAATTTTGGGTAGACATATATTTGTGGATATTCTACAGATAAACATTTTTCAAGATAGGTAACTGACGCTGGAAGATCGATGTTGTTTATGGAAACATATTGCGGATTTATTTATTTTTTTAAATTCTTTTCAGTAAAAAGATAGACGATATGTGTTGGTTTCGGTAGAATATCGATTTTAATTCATCGGATAAATTGATAGTTTTTCGAGTGGCACAGCCAAGGGTGCAAATATTTTTTTTTCTAATGTCAAGAGTTAATAAAAAACAATACTATATCCCAAACCCAACAGATTTTCTTTTTATATATTGCTTTGTTTCAATTTTAATTTACATTTTACAAGAGTTAAAATGTATAATTGGTCGGAATAATGATGCCATGAAGTAAAAAACAAACACGCCATTTCAGTAAAACAGTGAAATTTATCGATACCTTTCTCCGTTATTTTCATTGTTTGAAACAGTGAATTTTCGCTTTAAGATCACTGATATTATCGGTGTGTGGAAACGTACTCCGGATAGTGCGCAATTTTTCTGTAAAATACTAGCATTTTCTCTGCACTCACCAGGTGAGCATTCGTTTATTTAACGATTACTTATGAAATGGAATATTGATCTGCCTCAATACGCGTTATTTATGTTTCCCCAATCACTTAGCTTTGATATCATGATTTCTATAATCTGTGTCGAAACCGTGACAAAAACAGTCCTTGTAAAATAACGGTGTCAAAACTGTCACCAGTCAACAAATCTCGTTTTTACCTCATCTTGTATGCATTAATGAACATATTAAAGAGGCCAAATGTGTACATTGTTTTAGTAAAAGGGGCCGTCCAACAGATAAAGCGTCGTATCGACGCGAAACGATATTTTGGGAAACTAAGAGGATTGCTTATATATCTAAAAAATACATCCTGTACAACCATGAGCGTGGATGGTCGAGTGGTCTAGGCGGGTAGCTTTTTACTCCAGGACTCCAGGGGTCAGTGGTTCGAGCCCTGTTGAGGGTTACTTTTTTTTTAAATTGTATTCTTGTTTTTTACTGGATATTTTTAGTATCAATATAAAGCATTGAATGACAAGCTTCAATACATGACACAATCTGTTGGACGTCCTCTTTAAGACTATAACTGTGTAAAAGTTGAATTATTTGCGTTGAGAAATGATGAAGCTATGGGCCAAATGGATGTTTTATAGGAAGAGTTAGTATTATCATGTCAAATATTTTGCATTGCAGCTAACGGCCCCGAGTATTGCGCTACAAATAAGTAGGTATTATTGATATCATTGATATACGCTCATACCATGTGACTTTTCCTACGATTTGTAATCCGCAGTGCTGCCATTGTACGTCCTTGGGTAAGCAAGCAATGTTTTCAATAACAAAGGAAATATTTGGGCTTACTAACATTGTAAAATTGTAAAACGCAACACAACACCAGGTATCATGGGATATAAATAAAGAACAAAGTCAGTAAAATTCCCTAAAGCCTTTGTAGTACACCGGCATGCAGCGCAGTTTGACAATTTCGAGATACTTCTTTCGAAATAATGGCGGGTTCTGCCGATAACCTCAAAAGGACTGAAAATAGAAGATAACATAATGAAATGCAAACGACAATACATAGAGATCAAATAAAGAGAACTGATCTGCAAAGAAACGCATGTCTGGAAAGGTCCTCTGGCGTTAAAATATAAAACAAAACATGTACAATAATTTAATTTCAAATTGGTCTGTACCAACACGTGACTCACGCGTGGCCGAAATTCAAACGCGACTTACTTGTAATCATAATTCAAACGCTTCTGACGTGTAACCAAAATACAAACGCTACTGACGTGTAACCATAATACATACGCTACGTATTCTTAACCTAAATACATATGCTACGTACCAGTTCATATATTATATTATCACATAACATAATAATAGCCCATACTTTCGCGCAACTAAAACGATTCTAACGCTTTACTTAAGCACAAACGATACTAGCGTTTAACTTAAGCACAAACGCGGATAACGCTTAACTTAAGCACAAACGATACCAACGCTAAAGTTGAGCACAAACGATACTAACGCTTAACTTAAGCACAAACGATACTAACGCTTTACTTAAGCACAAACGCGGATAACGCTAAACAAACATACTGACACTTATAAGGCTTTACAAACATGCACGCGCTACTTTAGCGTTATAAATTTATCGACGACACGCCTTTGTATTAAACTTATCTAGATGCGGACTGCATGAGCGCTCCCACAAAACGGGGCTTCATATACACAACCGTTCTCCGAGTATAACTATAAGTATTAATCTAAATTCGATCCGTACAATTCGGCGTCCCTACAAATCAGATATAACCCTATACAATCTAACTACGATCGACACATATAACTATTAAACTAATCTAGATCCGCTCTGCATGGGCGCTGCCACCTCCTGCTACACCGGTATTCGCAGCAGTCATGCATAATCCGGTTGGAGGGCCTCAGCAGCCGTCGAGACAGAACCACCCGGTACAGCGGCTGCTCCGTGCGGCGTCTGTGTGTCGGAGTAATCTGAAGCATGTTGCTGCTAGACCGACACACGCACGTTGCCGGGCAGGGGTTTTCTACGACACGGAGGTCGATTTCCCGCGCAGCATCATAGGACTTCAGCAGCTGTCGAGTCAGAACCACGTGGCACAGTGGCTGTTCCGTGCGACGTCTGCGTGCTGGAGGAACCCGTAGCATGTTTCTGCGGGACCGACACACGCAAGTGGAAGGGCAGGGATTTCTATCGAGCCGGAGGTCGATTTCCCGCGCAGCATCCAACTCGTCTACATCAGAATCGCTGTCGCCCGCAGAGCTGCTAGACGCTGAGCTACAGCTGCAGCTTGCGGAATCCGAGTCGTTAGATGACCCGGATGGTGATTCATCACTGTCTGACTCAGAGTCGCGACAGGAACCGGATGTTGAATCATCACTGTCTGACTCAGAGTCGCTAGAGGACCCGGATGTTGAATCGTCACTTCCCGAGTCAGAGCTGCTGGAGCTTAAGGCCCCAGGACTGAACGATCCCTCATTGTCGGACTGTGTGAAGTCCGTACGTTCCTTTTCCAATCTGTTGTAGCGTCGCCTTCGTCGGCGGCGTCTGTCTCTGACGTCACAACCTTTGTCATTCGAGAGGATATCACCGGACACGGTTTCTAAAACAATCAATACACAAGCGTTAAAACCGACGACCAATGCGAATAATATCGATGGCTGATGGAAACTCGATTATTACCTTGGCTACACTTGTATGAATTGTATTATTATAAAACTATTATTAAAGCTTTGACATAAGGCTTAACCCTAGATATATTGTTTTCTAAAAATATCAGATTAGTTTTTTTTTAATGATAGCAGAGATGTTTTATTTTAATATATTGAATACTCACCCTTACTTTCCCGTCGGCGGGCCAATGCAGTCGACTTAGGTCTTGCAACAACCGTGTCCTCGGAGTCACTCTCGGAATCGGAGCTGTAACCGGAAGTTGCTGCCATATATGAGGCAGCAACCGACTCGTGCGACCAGTTAGTGACATCATCAGTGACGGCATCATCGGAGTCAGAATCGGAGAGCGCGAGGTCTTCCTCAAGCAAATCAACCGAGACCGACACAGCTTCCTCTGCGCATGGGACACCTGTCAATGTCGAGAAATACGAAAATAGAATTGTTACTGTAGAAATATAAGTAGTAGAAGAAGAAGTAGTAGAAGCAGTAGTAGTAGTAATAGTAGTAATAGTAGTAGTTATAGTAATAGTTATAGAAGTAGTAATTGTTGTTGTTGTTTGTGTTCGTGTTGTTCTTGTACTTTTAACATTGCATTATACGACCATGTACACGTAACAATAGTAATAGACACAATAAGAAGAAGACAGAATAGAAACCTGAGCTAGAGCTTGGACCAGCGAGATTCTCAGCACAATCTTCCGATTGGCTGAACTCATCAAGGTCATGCTCAGGGTCAGGCGAGAGAGAAAGAAGGTCAAAATCAGTTGGAAAGGTCATGACCTCCAGAACATCCGCATCAATCTCTTGAATGCATGGCGTGTCCCTGAAATTTTACAGCAAAATTAATAAAGGGAAAAAAGGGGAAAAATCTATAGTTTTATGGCAAAATGCATTAAAATGTATAAGACAATAAACTGTCACATGTATCTAAGTATATATAACGGGGCATACACATTGTTAAAGAACAGTTTCGTAGTTGTGAGAAATTTAATTTTCTCATTTTCTCTGCGATTGAGTTTTAAATGATTTTGTTAAATCAATCAAAACTGTGTGTCGGTAATATTTCCTCGCTTGCAGAACACGATTATTTGGCTATTTATTATGCATTTAATTCGAAGAGGAAGTCTATCGGATAGCAACAAAAAAAAGNCAAAACCTGAAAGTATGACCCATAATTATAAATCGGCTAAAATGTTAGTCACTAAATCTTATAGCTGTATACTATAAGTGTCCTTAAAAATTAAGCATAGTAAATAGTCTGTCCTACAGACATAGTTTTAATTAAGTAAGTTAAAAACGGACAGATTAAAGATTGGATAATGCATGGATAGATATATACAGGTAGATGATCATGAATGAATACATTATGAATAAATGAATGATTCAGATAAATTAAGAGAAGACAAGAAGAAAGAAGTTATGAAGTCCGGACGGATACAAGGAAGGATTTAGCAAGGAAATAATGCATGTAATGTATGATTGATTGATAAAATTAAATAAAAATTAAATTTAAAATTTAATAACTAAATAACGAACGAAAGAACGAACGAACCAACAAACAAATAACAAAAAATAACAATCAGACAAACCAACAAACAAATAAATAAATAAATGATATCGTACCCCACCCAATTATGTTAAAAACTTCGTTTATATAAGTAATTCTAAGCAAAATCACTGTAGTGAGGCCGACAAATCGATGCATTTTTTTACTTACTGTGGGTCTGCCAAAGTTTGGCATGCTTCGATATCAAATTCCTGCAAATTTCGCATTTTTGTACGAGAGCTTAGAAAGCGTTTGGATAGTTTGTCCATTCTATACATAGATGGTGACGTCACTACGTTATTGTCAGTAAGGCCGGTGTTAGTCTGGAGTTCCTTCCCCTTTCACTACGTAACAAAAGAAGCAGGGTACCGTAGTAAAAGAAGCAGGGTACCAGACTAGGCCGGTGTGTACACAATGTAGTTTGTCAACAATAGACATTCTGACGTTGCTACGTTAACATGACGACGTCAACTTCCGCTTTCTCCGCAGTAAATACATTCGCGACGTTGCATTGGCTTATAATTTGTATTGTTAAGAAATAATTATTTAACAAAAAAAGATTCTGGAATATTTAGTTAGCTATCACGTTTGCTTGTCAAGATAGCACGATTGTGACTTAATAAACTTACAATGTGAACACACAGTCTACCAAAATATTTTTTTTAATAAACGACTGCTAAAGACAGTCAAGTCATATAGAATCATAAACTGGTGTGTGTGTGTAAAGAATCAACTAATTAATTGGTGCCAAATGAATTCATGCGGATTTGAATTGAACCGCTATCGAAACTCGAGACGTAAACAAACTGGAGTGACCTCTCCTGATACATGTCATCAATACAGTGGAGAAAACTGGACTTAGTGAGCTCATATTGAGCCGTCTCCTGGTATCGATCACTTTGTTTACATTAAGAACCAGGCTCACTAACATTACTACGCTTGAAAATAAATACAAACACAACCAAAATGAGGAAAAACAGGTGTAATTGCATTTCAAAATCTTACTTCAACTAAAATAATCCAAAGTTATCCATATTCCATACATTTTATTGGTCCTCTTCACTAGATTTCCACAAACATTGCAAAGTGAAGTAGACAACTGCACTACTGTACCACTGTAGTGGTAACACAACACTTCAAACAATATTACTTTCATTTTCTCTCGATTTTCAGAAAATGAAAATCTCGTAGATTCTAGCATAAGAACTGTGCGCGCACATCGCGTCAGGTGATATCCCGGGGGGGGGGGGGAACTTCC
>VMBQ01005310.1:41828-69069 GCA_007657795.1 Dreissena rostriformis | reverse complement strand
AAAAAAAAAAAGAAAAAAAAAGGAAAAAAATAACAACAAACTTAGTCACAATGCAACCATTCGATGACAGAAAATCAGTGACAAAAAATGCTTCATGAATATGCTGTACTTACATGTAAGTGATACAAACAACTTTTAAACATGCCTTCAACTCCCTATGAAAGCCCCATTCCCTCAAGATTTGAAAAGAAAAGTGACAGGTAGCCAATTACAGAAGAAGATAAACAAACATCTCATTGTGTAAGTTTTATCTCCTCTTCTAAAGCATATAATGTATAATGTTGCACCATTTAATCAAGTTATATTACAGGGGCGTGTGAAACACATTCAATGTTATCTCCACGTAATCTGCCTTTTTCATCACTTTAAGAGGTTAGTCTGTCATTATGTTATTGGCAGAGAAATGGGATGATCATGCCCTCACTTATTTCAGCCTCGTTCTGGGAATACTGGGCTTAATGGATGTGCGGAAAGTGTCATCCCAGATTAGCCTGTGCAGTCCCCATAGGCTACTCTGGGACGACACTTTCTGTTAAATGGAATTTTTCGTTTATAGGAAGTCTCTTCTAAACTAAAAACCAGTTTAGGCGGAAAGTGTCGTCCCTGATTAGCCTGTGCGGACTGCACGGGCTCATCTGGGATGACACTTTACACAGATGCATTAAGCCCAGTTTTCACAGAGTGAGGCTAATTTATCTCACAATAACAGGCCCTGGTTAACCTGGGTTTAAGAGTTTCACATGCCATTCACCCCAGATGATATGAGGAAACATCATGTTGTGTTGAATTAATGGCAATGTAATGACAAGTTAATTAATGGGGTCCCATACCATCCACTGTGGTCCTGTCTTTTTCAAGCAGGTATGAGAATACATAATAATTGTATCATACAAGTCACCATAGGGATTTGTTTTTTATTGAGTTTTTAAAAATGTTTTTTTAAGGTTCAGATTAAAAGTCATTCTTCAAGCATTTTGGTTTTATTTGTCATTAATTATAAGATGTGTGTACTCTTCTATAACACTAAACCTAAACACTGCGTCCCTTTCGTGACAATTGGCATGCCCACATCTGTAAATCACAATTTAAAAAAAATCTGCATAAAAACTCATTTTTAGTAACAGTGACCTTGACCTAAATGGCCATAAATGGATTCCAAGCTGTAGATATACACATGTACATGTAAGCTACTGTACCTAAAAACTAAATGGCAACTTATTATATCTCCATATAAACTGAAATCAGTAAGTATAAACTGTGTTTTCCGTATTTTAAGCAACAGTAACCATGACCATAATCCATTGGCCTTAGATGGACTTCAAAGTAAGGGACTTACATCTAAACAAATCAAACATATTCATTTCATAAAGGTCAGTGTCAAGTTAATGTTGGAGATCCATAGACCTTGTTGTATTTCAAATAACTTTTAGGAACAATGACCTTGACCCCAGCATAGCGGCCACAAGTGCGATGTTGTTTAGAGCTTACACTTAGATAATTTTGCAACCAAGCACACCCTTGAAAGCATGTCTTTCAGCATATGAAATGGCAACCCTGAAAAAGCTCTTTTATTCACAGAAAGTTTGTGTGTAAGCTTAAATGATGAAGAACCTTTCAAGAACCAAGTATACAATCTCTACATGTAACTAGAAATATTCACCACCTGGTGATGCACATTAGACAAACCTGTAAAGCATAAAAATGTACATAATATTTTCACAATGATGCCCTTATCAAATTGCTTGCCCTTGATCAAAGACGCCCTGAAAACTTCAAGGCGCTGTGGAATGCTTGTAACATACACAAACATGACACTTCAATGCTGCACATATGAGTCCTGTTATGAGAAAACTAGGCATAATGCGTGCGTAAAGTGTCCTCCCAGATTGGCCGGTGCAGTCTGCACAGGCTTATCAGGGATGACACTTTCCGCCTAAACTGGATTTTCGCTAAGAAGAGACTTTTTTTAAACGAAAAATGTCATAAAAGCGGAAAGTGTCGTCCCTGATNATTTATTATTATTGCTGTTAAACTTTATACTTTGTGTCAATAAACACAAAACTTATCAACACTTTGTGAGTTGCCTTTGCATGTCTTCTGAACTACGTGAAACTGCGTCTTAAAAACACTAAATCTCCAGCAGCGGCATAATACTTAGATAATTTTGCAACCAAGCACACCCTTGAAAGAATGTCTTTCAGCATATGAAATGGCAACCCTGAAAAAGCTCTTTTATTCACAGAAATCTTTTGTGTAAGCTTAAATGATGAAAAACCTTTCATGAACCAAGTATACAATCTCTACATGTAACTTGAAATATTCACCACCTGGTGATGCACATTAGACAAACCTGTGAAGCATAAAAATGTACATAATATTTTCACAATGATGCCCTTATCAAATTGCTTGCCCTTGATCAAAGATGCCCTGAAAACTTCAAGGAGCTGTGGAATGCTTGTAACATACACAAACATGACACTTCAATGCTGCAAATATGAGTCCTGTTCTGAGAAAACTAGGCATAATGCTTGTGCGTAAAGTGTCCTCCCAGATTAGCCTGTGCAGTCTGCACAGGCTTATCCGGGACGACACTTTCCGCCTAAACTGGATTTTCGCTAAGAAGAGACTTCATTTAAACATAAATTGTCATAAAAGCGGAAAGTGTCGTCCCTGATTAGCCTGTGCGGACTGCACAGGCTAATCTGAGACGACACTTTACGCAAATGCATTATGCCCAGTTTTCTCAGAACGCTACACATTTATTTATTAGATACAGCAGTCCCATGTTGGATCATAGAGATATGCCAATCTTTCTTAGTGCAAGTGCCTGCTACATTTTACACACAAGCGCCCGAGTGTCTACGACTGTCACATTCTATGAAAAAACAGACTGCAATATGTATAATGTCTTTAATGTCCACTTTTTTCTCTTGTTTTCTTCATGTTTTAAGACATAAACATTTCTTTTTACACAGTATTGCTCTGTGCAGAATGCTTAGATAGTTCTGCATTCCTGTCTTCCATCACTTGCATTCTATGATCATTCATTCACCAATCATTCATGGTTTTATCAACATAAATGGTTCCTATTTCAAAGAAATGTGTTGTTCCAGACCTATGTTATCTACTTCCCTTTCTATGAAATGGAACACTGACATTCTTTGGAAACATTTCTTAGATTTCACGGAACAAATATCTCAAGATTCCCAACAATGCAATTCATCCTATTTATCTTTAGTTGTGTCTAAAACGAGTTACCATGGTTTGATGACTAGCATCAACTGTATAATAATTATATAACAAGAGAAGTTTGTTAAACATGCATGACCTCCCCCTTCCCAATATGTATCAGCCATGTCGTCAATATTTACAGTTTCGAAGAGTTTTTTTTCTCCATATTGCATGCCCCTGTGACCTTGACTTTTTAATCTCATGATCTCAAAATCATAGGGTCACCCTTCCATCAACACTTTTCACTTACCAGCATACACAGGGACATATATCATAATGAAAACTTAACATTATTACTTGTATCATTAAATATCCGTGCTATTTTTGTCCAATACAAATCATCTAATGCCAGAAACTTTATCCTAATGTTTCTGTACTGTGATAGTACTTTTCTGTGTCTGTTTCTGTTTCTGTACTGTGATAATGAAACTTTGAATTATCATAACTACTTTTGTCCGATTTTACAACACATCCACCATCCACTACTTCCTAGCGGGGGATATAAATACACGGAGACTTACGGCACATGAGCTCGTCACTGTTGTCTCCGCAGTCATTATCGCCATCGCACACCCAGTTCTTCTTCACACACTGCTGGTTCCAGCACGTGTAGTGGTCCACTGGGCAGTGGCTGTGGGTCACCGACTGAGCAACTGGAAGAAACAGGGAAGACATAACTTGGCTGAAGGCCAGAGAAGACTTTTCAGTGGAGAAATCCTATGCAAAAAGTATTTCATGAACTTTCATTTTAGTTCAGGCATAATTCGATGATGGACAAACGACTTGTTCTTGACAAATGTCATCATCATCATCATCATCATCATCATCATCATCATCATCATCATCATCATCAACATAATCAACATCATCGTCATCATCATTATGTATACTGTAGTTACATGTAAATGTAAGGAGCAATAATGTCAGAAATATTTATTTTGTAACATTCATTATAGGTAACATACAATTAATTTTGCATGTCTATGATATTTTATTTTACAATTGTCACCCAGAAAGAACATCCTTTTTGGTAACTAACCAAATGAGTCAACATTATTTAGGCATTATCGATACAAAACTGATACAGCCTATCAACTAGAGGTAAATGTATACAGAAAAAAAAATTATGCAACAAAACTTCAGAAAATAATACTTTTCTGACAGAAATAACTTAATCTTCATTTGAAGGATTAATGACGTACAGAATAACAATATATTCAGCCAAACCCTGAGAACACAAGCTCCCAGTGTTCTTTCAAACGGGATAGATTACTAGTTGCCTCTGTAACAGCAAGATCTTGTTTCACAACCCCACCACCTTACACACAAACGCAGGTCTATTTCTATCTGAAGGTGACATAAACACATGTCTTGCCTTGTAATTCATAGCAGAGATGGTACAATGGCTGTGTTCATAAAAACATTACCGAATTACCACCACATTACCTTCTGATTTATCAGAAGTCATTTATCAAAGGCAGTGCTTTATTTCTATAATTGAAAATGTATCCTAGTTGGACAGGCTTAACAGTTCATGTTGAAATGTATAAGAAAGTGTTATGAGCCAGTTATTCACAATAATAAATAATTCATGGAAAAATACCGGAAATTATTGGGAGAAGAGACAAATAGTCATTGTATCAATATCAATAAAAAGAAACATTTTGATACATGGTCCTCTTCAACTCGATTTTCAAAAATTGTGCTCCTTAATGAGAATTTTATTATAAGTCACCACTACAGAAAAGTTATCAATAGTGTGCATGCGCATAGTGGGGGTACTTCATTAACATTTCATTCATAACGTTTTATTGTACATGTTTCCAGTACAGTGTGTAAGTTTATTAGTCTGTATATCTGTCTTGAAACTTGTCCAGGTCACAGCTTCCCAGTGCAATGAAGAATTTTGAAACTTGGCACCAATGTTGTACTGAAAGAGATGGTGTGTAAAGCATTGTGTTGAAGAACCACAAGCCTGTAACCTTCAACTGGTTTACATGTATTGTATCCTTATTGTAACTGTTTGTGTCTCTAATAGCCTTGGGATTATTATATAGATGTGATTGTTATAAAGGAAGGTTTAGTTGATACATTAAAGCCGGCCGAGTTGATTTTTCTCACAACAATTTGGTTTTCTCAACTGACCAGAATTGATCAGTATTCGTCATATACATTCTAAAGCTTAACTCTTCCATACTGATTTTCGCAAAAATTGTGCCAAAAATGCTAAAAGCATAAAAAATACGAAACCTAATCATGTACATAACGGAATCCTCAAGACTATTATTAACCTGTGACATATGCATGCTTTGGGTCACGTGAGCGCCAATTTCACAGGATTTCCACTTCCGCGCTTTTCAAAACAAAGAAGAACTACTAAATAACACGGTTTCTCCATGGCAAATGGCGTTGGAAAAAATGATGATATGGTTACGTAGTCTAACATGTGACCCGCGCGTGTTTAAATTTGGATCATTTCTGGCCATGGACAGAAATTGAAAAGCCCTATCTTTGTACTGAATTTGGGCATTTCTTGACCGATTTTGACCAAATGTTTTGCACATCTAACATAAATTCCATCACATTTTGACTCATAATCATTTTTTTGCGACACATAACAAAAATGTGAAAATACACCAACATCAACTTGGCCGGCTTTAAGTAGCAGCAAGACTCTTTTATTTCTCCAAACAGTGGAAGGCATCTAGCATAGCACTTGGTCTATCCGTACATGTTGTACGTACCTCTGTTCGTCCATACGACTCCAAAAGGTATTGTTTTGAGCTATTGGGGTGGATCTGGCTCAAACTTTTACAGTTGAATGACCTTAATGTGTAAATGATCATAAAGAAAGGAATTTTGGTTGGGTCAAGTTTAATGGCAGAATTATGGCCCTTTGTCTTTTCCAACTTTGAATAATTAAATAGTCCCAAAATTTTGTGTTTTTTTCAACTCCTCTGTTTGGCACATTTTGCTCAAATTTGTACAGCTGAATGACCTTAATATGTTGTTAAAGAAAGGAATTTTGACTCTGCCCTGAGTTTTGGTTGAAGTATGGCCCTTAGTTTTTTTCTCTACTTTATTATACATTGTACCTGAATGTGTGGATTTGAGTGTTAAAATATGTGTTGTGGGGACATCAATGTTTGTGACACATTTCGAGTATTTATTGCAAACAAACAGTGTATAAAAGCACACAACTATACCAGTAAATGTAAATAACACCAGTCGATGTAACAAGTGGTTATGATGAGTACCTGTTAAAATCATATTTATTTTTTTGCTTGGTACATTTCGAAAAATTCCAGTTCTTACCATTCATGTCCATGTATTTCCTCTATTGCAGTTAATCATATACTGGTATTTCATATCCTGTGTTTATCTCAACATCAGCCTGTGGGGATGCATTTAGATTTTTAATTTCTCATCACTGAGTTTTGTAAAAAATGCAGGCTGAATGTAAACTTATGAATAAATATTTGCTTCACTTTACCAAATATGCAGGGACCATTAATATCCTCTCAGGAAACTCTTGGATATTGAAGATGTGAAGTATGACACGCTGTGTTTTAAGCTTTTTTTACAAAAAGTTAGTTAAATTTTGTTTTTTACCCTGCCGGTTTGGAATTGTAATTTTAAAAAAGCATGGACATGCTATAGCAACTTTCCAATTGACATCTCGCCAACTGTCAATCAAATCCTTATCTAAATATCGATCGACCAATCAGCCATCGATAAATCGGGCACTTCAGTTACCAGACACATTTTCTAGACACGCTGAATGTAGATATTCACATTTTTCAACGAGTTTTGTTGGTTTTCCTCTTTAAAAACGTATATTAAATATAGCTAAACGGTGTCAATTAGGATTGTGTTACTCAGGCAATCGATATCCAGAAAAATTAGTTGTTGACATTGCATTTATACCGTTTCCAAAGCCGAAAAAGGATTTCGAGAAGTGTATAAGAAATGGAAAAATGCACGTGGTCGTTACTATACCCACGAACAACTGATCGTCAACACTGTAAACGACAATTACAATATGTTAATATCGAATATATTAGCAGATTTAAATAGTTTATGTTATCGATCTGATCATCACATAATAGTTGGTGTTTTTNCAATTACAACATGGCCTGGTAATAACCTGGAAACAAATTCCAATAACAAGTACTGGTTCTTCCTTGGAAACAAATTCTAATAACAACATGTGTTGGTTCTCCCTGGGAAACAAATTCCAATTACAACATGGCCTGGTAATAACCTGGAAACAAATTCCAATAACAAGTACTGGTTCTTCCTTGGAAACAAATTCTAATAACAACATGTGT
This sequence comes from Dreissena rostriformis, assembly GCA_007657795.1. Taxonomy (NCBI): domain Eukaryota; kingdom Metazoa; phylum Mollusca; class Bivalvia; order Myida; family Dreissenidae; genus Dreissena; species Dreissena rostriformis. The sequence goes on along the minus strand of VMBQ01005310.1, from coordinate 61,507 downwards.
TGGTTCTCCCTGGGAAACAAATTCCAATTACAACATGGCCTGGTAATAACCTGGAAACAAATTCCAATAACAAGTACTGGTTCTTCCTTGGAAACAAATTCTAATAACAACATGTGTTGGTTCTCCCTGGGAAACAAATTCCAATTACAACATGGCCTGGTAATAACCTGGAAACAAATTCCAATAACAAGTACTGGTTCTTCCTTGGAAACAAATTCTAATAACAACATGTGTTGGTTCTCCCTGGGAAACAAATTCCAATTACAACATGGCCTGGTAATAACCTGGAAACAAATTCCAATAACAAGTACTGGTTCTTCCTTGGAAACAAATTCTAATAACAACATGTGTTGGTTCTCCCTGGGAAACAAATTCCAATTACAACATGGCCTGGTAATAACCTGGAAACAAATTCCAATAACAAGTACTGGTTCTTCCTTGGAAACAAATTCTAATAACAACATGTGTTGGTTCTCCCTGGGAAACAAATTCCAATTACAACATGGCCTGGTAATAACCTGGAAACAAATTCCAATAACAAGTACTGGTTCTTCCTTGGAAACAAATTCTAATAACAACATGTGTTGGTTCTCCCTGGGAAACAAATTCCAATTACAACATGGCCTGGTAATAACCTGGAAACAAATTCCAATAACAAGTACTGGTTCTTCCTTGGAAACAAATTCTAATAACAACATGTGTTGGTTCTCCCTGGGAAACAAATTCCAATTACAACATGGCCTGGTAATAACCTGGAAACAAATTCCAATAACAAGTACTGGTTCTTCCTTGGAAACAAATTCTAATAACAACATGTGTTGGTTCTCCCTGGGAAACAAATTCCAATTACAACATGGCCTGGTAATAACCTGGAAACAAATTCCAATAACAAGTACTGGTTCTTCCTTGGAAACAAATTCTAATAACAACATGTGTTGGTTCTCCCTGGGAAACAAATTCCAATTACAACATGGCCTGGTAATAACCTGGAAACAAATTCCAATAACAAGTACTGGTTCTTCCTTGGAAACAAATTCTAATAACAACATGTGTTGGTTCTCCCTGGGAAACAAATTCCAATTACAACATGGCCTGGTAATAACCTGGAAACAAATTCCAATAACAAGTACTGGTTCTTCCTTGGAAACAAATTCTAATAACAACATGTGTTGGTTCTCCCTGGGAAACAAATTCCAATTACAACATGGCCTGGTAATAACCTGGAAACAAATTCCAATAACAAGTACTGGTTCTTCCTTGGAAACAAATTCTAATAACAACATGTGTTGGTTCTCCCTGGGAAACAAATTCCAATTACAACATGGCCTGGTAATAACCTGGAAACAAATTCCAATAACAAGTACTGGTTCTTCCTTGGAAACAAATTCTAATAACAACATGTGTTGGTTCTCCCTGGGAAACAAATTCCAATTACAACATGGCCTGGTAATAACCTGGAAACAAATTCCAATAACAAGTACTGGTTCTTCCTTGGAAACAAATTCTAATAACAACATGTGTTGGTTCTCCCTGGGAAACAAATTCCAATTACAACATGGCCTGGTAATAACCTGGAAACAAATTCCAATAACAAGTACTGGTTCTTCCTTGGAAACAAATTCTAATAACAACATGTGTTGGTTCTCCCTGGGAAACAAATTCCAATTACAACATGGCCTGGTAATAACCTGGAAACAAATTCCAATAACAAGTACTGGTTCTTCCTTGGAAACAAATTCTAATAACAACATGTGTTGGTTCTCCCTGGGAAACAAATTCCAATTACAACATGGCCTGGTAATAACCTGGAAACAAATTCCAATAACAAGTACTGGTTCTTCCTTGGAAACAAATTCTAATAACAACATGTGTTGGTTCTCCCTGGGAAACAAATTCCAATTACAACATGGCCTGGTAATAACCTGGAAACAAATTCCAATAACAAGTACTGGTTCTTCCTTGGAAACAAATTCTAATAACAACATGTGTTGGTTCTCCCTGGAAAACAAATTCCAATTACAACATGGCCTGGTAATAACCTGGAAACAAATTCCAATAACAAGTACTGGTTCTTCCTTGGAAACAAATTCTAATAACAACATGTGTTGGTTCTCCCTGGGAAACAAATTCCAATTACAACATGGCCTGGTAATAACCTGAAAACAAATTCCAATAACAAGTACTGGTTCTTCCTTGGAAACAAATTCTAATAACAACATGCGTTGGTTCTCCCTGGGAAACAAATTCCAATTACAACATGGCCTAATAATAACATGAAAACAAATTCCAATAACAAGTACTGGTTCTTCCTTGGAAACAATTTCAAAATGTATTGATTCCACCCAGGGAACAAATTCCAATAACAACAGAACTTCTATTTCCTTATAACCCCAAGGCAATATCTTATAAAACTGGTTTTTAAAAGCTAAATCCCAGAATTTAAAGAAGCTGAAGTTTAACTTTAATTGAGTTGTTCACAATAAAATAGTCGTTATAGGCACTGAGGCTTGTTGATCCTGATTTATTACCCGACTTCTCTCACCTTGTAAATAGCTGGTTGATAAAAAGTTTGATTGGAACACCTGGCTGCATAAAAAGGTCTGAGGTGAGGTGATTGTAAACAGAATACTTTGTTTGCTTGTGAGGGAAATGGGTTACAGTTGGTTTCCTTTGAGTGGGTCTTTGTAAAATAGTAAAAAGAAGCCAAATAATAATAGAACTTGCAAAAAAATAAAGATTCACAGATGTTTTTTATTGAAGTTGTTGTTTTTGTGCATGTTGATGTCTAAGTGGTAAGGAACATGCACTCGTATATATGAATGTACATGGACTTAATTAAGTTTAAAAACTTAGGCCATGATCATAAAATTATATGATTTAGGTAAAATGTAATATATAATATCATTCAGTTATAATGCAAGTGTACACATAAAGAACAAAATGAAATGAATGAAACAACATGTATATCTTGTTTTTGCTCTTTTTAACTGACTGTTACTGACACAGAAAACAGATTTGTTTTCATGTAAGAAATTGTTTTGTGTATATCTATAACATATAATTACACCAGGGAGAATTACACATATCTCATTTCCTATCCAACCCAAATTAAAGCCTTTGTTTCTTAATTTTCTTTTAATGAAACCAAATTAACTGGATTATTTAATGTGGCATGTAATGCTTGGTGCCATAAATGTTGAGCTTAGCGGCAGCTTGAGGCTTCATGAATTAATTTATTGTCTTCATGAACATCTTTGAAACACTCCAGACACTCTAGGAAATGTTTGGCTGGATTTGTTGCAAATGAGCCTTTGAATGAACTTGAAATGAAACAATCCCTGAGAAATAAACACAACATTTGTGTGTGCTATAATAGTCAAAATATTGTTAACCATGTTTTAAACAAGGATAGTACATGTAATATTGTTGAGACCAAGGTTAATACCTTAAAATATATTTTTGTTGCTTTATAAATAATACTGTGTGAGAAGAACATTTGTAGGAATATGCATTCTTTTAATATTTGTCTATATTTTGGATATTCCCCTTCAATACTCATGATGTAGATGAGTGTATTTTTTTTTTTAAGTGTTCAGATCAATCAGTAGATATACCTGTAGATCGCAGGGGTTTTCCAGCCATTTTGGGAAAAGGAGTCTGGTCAAATGCGGATTTTTTAATCAATAAAAGTGGCAAATTTGGGAAATTTTTATCAACAAAAAGGACCAAATTTGGATTTTTTTTTATCAACAAATATTGACACAACAGGGATTTTTCTGGCCATTTTGGATACAAATCATATAAATTATGGTTATATATTTTTTAGGTTGTTTAAAAAATAAAATTGACATATAGAGTCTAATAATCATAAGTCATAAGACACNTAAATTGGGGGGGGGGGAATTGGGATTTTTTTTTTAATTTCTGTTCGGGATAGGGTGCGTTTGCTTTGGGATCGGGTCCATATTACGACCTTTTTTGCATAGCAGAAAACCTTCTGGATCGATATCCAAACATGCTCATAATGTTAATTAGTCAAAGTAAAATTTTAAGCCTTAATTGTACACAAACTACGTAATTGCTAGGTCATCCTTTATCACCTCCTCACTTGAAATGTCAAACGAATTCAATTATGCACACAGGCTATCCCTTTCAATTTTGCCTGAAATTCAAAACAAAAAAGAAACCCGAGGTTTGCTACAAGTTGATTTTCATGTTCTTTTTAATGCGGATTCCAAACGTCAAGCCTGCTTAAGTATGAAATTTAAACATGGAATCAGTGAACTTTAAAACAGGATTATCAACGCTTGCGTGGTAATGAAATGTTCGTGGGAGCCGGTTTGAGCATATGCATTCTTCCCTAAATCAAGTAAACAAGCGTTACTGACATGACACACGCTGGGATGGATGACACTAAAAACAAGAAAAATATACCTAATTCCCCAACTTTGGCATTTCGTACACTTAGCAGGGATTTCTCTTTTAAGTCAGTCTTAATCCATTATCAAAAACATGATACAAAATGTACGTCTTGAGGGTTGTTGTTATATAGAATCAATAATACAGTTGAACTGATCATTATTGCCAAGCCTAAGACTTTTCTGAATGAGTTTAAATGGGCCAGTACTGTAGATATAATGTACAAATTATTTAAAAGCACTACATAACTGATCATTATGTTCAAATTCACAGCTAAAATATATTCTCCCTATGGTTTTTTAGCAGTTTTTCATGAACCAATATGAGATTTTTTTGCCAAAATCTTGCATTGAAGATAAATTTGGCTCCTGTTAGGCCTAAATGGAAGAGTACAGCACCCTATCCCCCCAAGGTCCCACCCCACCCCCTAAAGATCGCCCAGCAGCCTTTAAACAAATATATTTGATCACATTATTACACTGCACATTTATATTAGTTTCAATTCAAATTAACTCAGTTTTTACAGTGAGACAAGTTTTTATTAATTCTATTAAGAATTTTTTAAATGTATGAAAATACATGTCATGTGAAATATATATTTTATTTTACACATGCTACATGTATATTGAAAAAATGCCACCGGGTTTAAATATGACATGATGCACGCTAAAATGCCCTTTTTTTACAAAAGAGCACCATGCCCTTTTCAAATCAATTATTACCAGTCCTCAGGAGTACTGAATGCACAATGCCTTAGTTGAAGAAAGAAACTACATGTTCATGCATATAATTGCATTATTAATATAATTACCTATTTATTAAATGCATTATGTACATGTGCATGTAACTGCATATGCACAATCCTAGTTCAAATACCAAGATTAACAGGCTATCTAGCTATCAGCATTCTTTCATCTCCAACAGTGCTCACATATGAGGGCATTTCAAGCCATTTACGGTAATTGTCTGTCACTTTCAACCGAATTTTATGATTCAAAGATGAAGATAAATGTCATGAAAATAAATACATATATGTCTGTTAAGGTCTCATTATAAGTCCATCAGTTTACACAACAAATGTATTTACAAATGTATTACACAGTCATCTGCTAAATCATGAAACCAAATTTGATACAACAACAAAACGATTTTAATAATTCTAAATGGGACTACATGTACCAGACTGTGTAGATAATTACCACTACGCCTCACTTACATTCATGTTACATTAAAGCGCATTGTTTAAATGATACATTACATGTGCATGCAGCTATGAATAAAGCTTTCCAACATCTTTGTACATGTAAAGTAGAGTAGATACATGTATTAAAAGGCAAATATTGAAAACCTAAGAACAAATTACAATTTGAAATCATGACTGTACACCTATGATTTAATGTGACCACAAAATTTAATTATACTCAAGAGTCCATGAATGTGAGCTAAAGGATGGCAAAGTGACCAACCTGGCTTATCACTTTGTGGACAGCTTGACTGTGTTTGAACTTGATAAGCACATTCTTAATTCTCCTAGCTCTCCTAGAGTATAGGTGCCTGTTATTATTGTTTAATGCCTGTGTTCATTTGTGTATCAGGTCGAGTAGTAATGTACATGTACTATTGACAGCTGGAGTCACCATGCTACTGAACAATCCTCAGTGTTTTTTTTCACCTTTTTGGGAATGGGCCTGGGTCCCTTTGGATTGGGAAAAATCGCAGCATTTTGACTAAAATTGGGAAATAAGTGTTGTTCTTGTTTTGCTAGCAATGCTTCAAAATTAAGAATCAAAGTGTTTTCAATATTACATTTACTAAGGTTCAACTTATAGAGCTGGATTGGAGATGAACTAAATGTTGAGATCTAAAAAAAAATCAATCGGGAAAGTCCCATTTGGGAAAAATATATACTTTTTTCCATTGGGAATTTTGAACAAAAAACACACACTGATCCTTCAGACAATCTGAGTACAAACAGGGATTGCGATACCAGATTATGGGAATACAGGGATTGCAATACCAGATTATGGGAATACAGGATGGTATTTCGTCAGGATTGAGGGTAGTTGGATGTTTCTAGGATGTGTTTTTGGTAAAAACCCAAGGGAGAAAAATACCCTACCCCACTACAGGGTTTACCAAAACTCTTCACTTTTAAATAGATTCATAAGTGTATACAGCTAAGAGCTATTTGTTTAAACAGATCCAGAACAGTTAGGAACTATTTATTTAAAAAGTGCCCTTTTGTTTTTTTGAGAGATTTTTTTCATTTCACTTTTTAGTGTATATAAATAAGAAATATGAATTAGGTGAGGCTGGCACAAGGCCAGTTTTGACCCCAGGGGCATGATTTAAACAAACTTTATACAGGACCACAATCTCCACAATACAATGTTACACACCAAATATTAAAGCTCTGACCCTCACAGAGATTATTAAAATTATTTAACTATATAAATCATGTGACCATTGGGGCATGGCCTGGCAGGCCAGAGGGGCATTAGTTTGATCAAACTTTGTACAGGACCTCTCTCTACATTGTAATTCGTATGTGAGGTTTAATACTAAATAACAAAGCACTTGGACTGTGCTAATTAAACTGCTTCAATAAACCGGTTTTTGGTTTGTCTGGCAGCAGTATTAAAGGTTTGGAACTTTAGGCACAGAGGCTCCACTGTGCAAATAAAGCTCCTCTGAGAAGGCCAGAGTATCATAAAATTCTGAGACAATAATATTATAATAGTCTAAAGCTACAACACCGACTCAAGTGACTGTACTGGTCTTACCGCATCCCTTCTCATCCTGGCCATTATCGCAGTCGGGTTGTCCGTCGCACACGAGGTTACGTGGAATACACACACAGTCTCCGCATGAGAACTTGTCCACCTCTACGCAGTCGCACTCACTCTTGTCACCAATACACACTGGAAAAGACATGAACAAACTTTCAAGTTGAGAAGTCAGCTTCAATCAGATTATACAGCCTATAATACAGGTAAGGAATATTGTTTAAAGGGGCGCAGCAGTGATTTTAGTACATGTACATGTACCTGTACATGTAGGCCGTATCTATACCACTATACGAGCAGTGTTGTTCCACCATATACAGTTGGCACCTGAAAACAGAACCATTCCCAATCAAATTTTATGACCATTTTCCCAATATAAAGGTAACAAGAGCTCCCCCCCTTGACACAGGATTTTTTAAACAAAACTGACCATTAGAGTTAATCTTATCATATTAGTGTGACATTTAATGTCACAGTGACACAGTGACATTGATCACTGATCTAAATTTCAATAGGGATTATTTACTGTTCAAGGTCAATGCATGTGCAAAGTATGAGGCCTATCAATCAATCCTTTGATGACAATGTCAGTAACTCACATATCGAACTGAAACCAATATAACACTAAATACCACAGTGACCTTGACCTTTCAATTGTAACCCTAATTTCAATAGTGATCATCTACTGCCCAAGGCCAATGCACATGGGAAGTATCAAGTGAATCAGTTGACCAGTTATTAATTGAAAACAATATCACACTTAGTGTGACAGTGACCTTGACCTTTGACAAAGTGACCCCAATTCTAATAGGGGCCATCTACATGTACTGTCCGACGCAAATGCACATGCGAAGTATCAAGCCAATTGGTCACTCAGTTCACAAGTTTTTGATCAGAAACAATTTTCACTCTAAGTGTGACAGTGATCTTTGATCTGGTGATCCCAATTTCCATAGGGGTCATCTGTACTGGCAAAGGCCAATACACGGTCAATCCGTTCACAAGTTATTGATCAGAAACCAACTGGTCTACCCACAGAACAACTGACCGACATCCAGCAAAACAATATACCCAATCTTCTTCAAAGGGGGTCATAAAATGTCCCATATTTATTAGTTTTATGTGAACAAAAAATGCAATAAATACACATTGAACAAATTAAACAAATTTCTGGCAAATTACTTTGAGATTAACAAAAGTTTAATTGTTAAATCAAATAAATTTAAAACGATCATTCGTTTTTTAAGGTTGTTAAAACAGTTTTGATCAATGTCAGTTTTGAATGTATTTCTGACTTAACAAGGTCTACTTTCCTGATGGAATTAAAGGGGCATTATGCATAAATAATAAACAAGCGATTATAATCTAGGACGCAGTGGCACTGGTAATTCATTTGCAACCCATTTTTTTCAAAAGATTGTTTCAATCGCATAAATGTGTCGTGTTCTGAGAAAACTGGACAAAATGTTTGTGCGTAAATTGTCATCCCAGATTAGCCTGTGCAGTCTGCACAGGCTAATCCGGGACAACACTTTCCGCCTTGACTGGATTTTCGCTAAGCAGAGACATCATTTAAACGAAAAATTCCATAAAAGCGGAAATTGTCGTCCCTGATTAGCCTGTGCGGACTGCACAGGCTTATCTGGGATGACAATTTTACGCACAAGCATTTTGCCCAGTTTTCTCAGAACACGCCACAAATTGCAAAACTTTTGCTATTTGGGAATTCAGCAAACGACAGCAGAAGCCCTGCATAAGTCAACTACACTATACTATAGATTGATTGTTTTCTGTTTGTGTCTTTTTATTTAATACTTTATACAATCATGTATACAGTCACGTTCACTACATTGCATTTGATTGCAATACTCAATTTTTCATCCCTATGAGTTTATGAAAATATTCATTGAAATAATATGTTTCTACTCAAAATTATGACATTATTTTAATGACCAGTAAGGAAAATAAAGGAAGTACAATATATAATTATCACATCGATGTTTTAATAACTTGAAAACGTTTGTAGTACTAGTTCCATTATAAATAAGATTTTTGAGTATGTTGTGACACCTACACAATTTATTATTAACATTATTTACACTGAAAATGTCAACAGAAGTCTGAAAGGCATGCCATAGATTGGTCTGGAAGGTTTCAATTATATGTATCCCGGAAAAAAAATATTTTTGGAAAAACCCACTAATCTGCTGGTACAAATAAAGCTCATGCTGACCCATTTATAATCCTTTCAAAATAACACACCGTATCAACCGTTAGGATTTAAAGTAAGCTATCATTCAATTTATTTAAATTTAATTTGGTTGATACATGTATAGTGGACCAGCGATGATTGTACCGGGGTTATTAGTGGGTTTTTCTAAACTCGTGCTTTTCAGGGATATTTGTCTTTTATAGGAAACTGAGATTAAGTTATTGTACTTTACACTGAACAAATTAACATAATTTTGTTCAAATGTCGTAGTTAAAGTACTTAAGTTATGGCAGAAACCTTTTTAACGAAATTTGAATAGCTGTGATTATTTTTTTTCAAGTGTCATTCAGTATGGACCATAATATTAAGAACTGGAAAACACAAAAGTGTGATTGTTTTCCTTGTTCCGCTGGACTAAATCGGTGGATCATGACCTTTTGCCATTAGTGCCAAGTGAATTTATTTTCAGTTTCTCATTAATGTGCCTGTATTTAAGATAAGACTTTCGGCTCCAGCATTGGCACACGTCAATTTTGATATTTTGATGATCCGATATAGGACAGGGTCACAGAGTGTTTTGCATTTAATTTAAGCGCTTGAGGATTTAGTTGTTAACCCCCATGAAGATTTTTTATATATTGGTGCAATGCTTGAAAATCTGATTACAAACACACTACATTGTAGCCCAGATACTATAAAGTATTAACCCATTTATGCCTATAGCGTCTTGAAAAAAATGCCTTGGCAAACAGCATTGACCCAGATGAGACGCCGCATAATGCGGCGTTTATGCGGCGTCTCATCAGGGTCTGCGCTGTTTGCTTAAAGGAATTTCTGTAAGAAATATTCTAAATATAGAAATAAATATACTCAGACATCCCTAATTTTGGAAATAAATTGATCCAATTTAGAAGGATGGGAGAGTCCACTAGGCATAAATGGGTTAATTTTTTAGTGCTTTCATTCGCATTTCATTGTGCTGTTTTATTTAAGTTGAGATGATTTAAATGATTAAATCTGAATTTTCCATGCATTTAAATTACCGGTAAGGTTCTCATGTTTAGGCAATTTAATTTAATATGTTCGTGTTATTCTCTTCTCTTGCTATGATTTGGTATTATTTTTTTGGATGGTCATTCTGGTTAACATAGTTAAGTTGTACAAGTTATTAAAAATAAATGCAATGTAAATGAATCATTCATAAATGTACTTAAGATCTGTGCAAGTTGACTGTATTTTTTTTGTATCGAAACAAATTGCAAAGTCGCATGACTTGTGTTTGACAGATATATATTTTTGAAGCAGTAATTCATAACAAAATTAATGATATTGTTAAGAAAAAACAAGANAAGCGGAAATTGTCGTCCCTGATTAGCCTGTGCGGACTGCACAGGCTAATCCGGGATGACAATTTATGCACAAGCATTTTGCCCAGTTTTCTCAGAACACGCCACAAATTGCAAAACTTTTGCTATTTGGGAATTCAGCAAACAACAGCAGAAGCTCTGCATAAGTCAACTACTATAGATTGATTGTTTTCTGTTTGTGTCTTTTTATTTAATACTTTATACATGTATAAATTCACGTTCACTACATTGCATTTGATTGCAACAATACTCAATTTTTCATCCCTATGAGTTTATGAAAATATTCATTGAAATAATATGATTCTACTCAAAATTAGGACATTATTTTAATGGCCAGTAAGGAAAATAAAGGAAGTTCAATATATAATTATCACATTGATGTTTATAACTTGAAAACGTTTGTAGTACTAGTTCCATTATTAATAAGATTTTTGAGTATGTTGTGACACCTACATGTACACAATTTATTATTAACATTATTTACACTGAAAATGTCAACAGAAGTCTGACAGGCATGCCATAGATTGGTCTGGAAGGTTTCAATTATATGTATCCCGGAAAAAAACTATTTTTGGAAAAACCCACTAATCTTCTGGTACAAATAAAGCTGACCCATTTATAATCCTTTCAAAATCACACACCGTATCAACCGTTAGGATTTAAAGTAAGCTATCATTCAATTTATTTAAAATTAATTTGGTTGATATAGTGGACCAGCGATGATTGTACCGGGGTGATTAGTGGGTTTTTCTAAACTCGTGCTTATCAGGGATATTTGTCTTTTATAGGAAACTGAGATTTAGGTATTGTACTTTACACTGAACAAATAAACATAATTTTGTTCAAATGTCGTAGTTAAAGTACTTAAGTTATGGCAGAAACCTTTTTAAAGAAATTTGAATAGCTGTGATTATTTTTTTTCAAGTGTCATTCAGTATGGACCATAATATAAAGAACTGGAAAACACAAAAGTGTGATTGTTTTCCTTGTTCCGCTGGACTAAATCGGTGGATCATGACCTTTTACCATTAGTGCCAAGTGAATTTGATTTCAGTTTCTCATTAATGTGCCTGTATTTAAGATAAGACTTTCGGCTCCAGCATTGGCACACGTCAATTTTGATATTTTGATGATCCGATATAGGACAGGGTCACAGAGTGTTTTGCATTTAATTTAAGCGCTTGAGGATTTAGTTGTTAACCCCCATGAAGCTTTTTTATATATCGGTGCAATGCTTGAAAATCTGATTACAGACACACTACATTGTAGCCCAGATACTATACAGCATTAACCCATTTATGCCTAGCGTCTTGAAAAAAAGGCCTTGGCAAACAGCGTTGACCCAGATGAGACGCCGCATAATGCGGCGTTTATGCGGCGTCTCATCAGGGTGTGCGCTGTTTGCTTCAAGGAATTTCTGTAAGAAATATTCTAAATATAGAAATAAATATACTCAGACATCCCTAATTTTGGAAATAAATTGATCCAATTTAGAAGGATGGGAGAGTCCACTAGGCATAAATGGGTTAATTTTATAGTGCTTTCTTTCGCATTTCATTGTGCTGTTTTATTTAAGTTGGGATGAATTAAATCTGAATTGTCCATGCATTTAAATTACTGGTAAGGTTCTCCTGTTTAGGCAAAATTTAATATTTTCGTTTTTTCTCTTCTCTTGCTATGATTTGGTATTATTTTTTTGGATGGTCATTCTGGTTAACAATTAACATAGTTAAGTTGTACAAGTTATTAAAAATAAATGCAATGTAAATGAATCATTCATGAATGTACTTAAGATCTGTGCAAATTTACTGTATTTTTTTTGTAGTATCAAAACAAATTGCAAAGTCGCATGACTTGTGTTTGACAGATACATGTATATATTTTTGAAGCTGTAATTCATAACAAAATTAATGATATTGTTAAGAAAAAAATATACATGTAATAGCAACAAAATATTTTTCGATACACAGTTCCAGTGTGATTTAAACTTGCGCATTAATTAAGTATAATTACATGGAGTACTGCACAGCACAATACATTTTATTTCAAGACAAATTTCCCCATGCCCACAAAAAGTGTCCCAGGTACAATTGTACAATGTTTTATAATAATGAGTAAAAAGATATATAATCTTATGTTACTGTCAGTGTTTTTTTAAAACAATACCCATGTTTAAGCTATAACTAGCGGCTTTAGCTAAAACCCTACACGTATATTGCATGTAACTTAAAAACAGGTGCAAAAAGCACTGTAGGAGTAGAATTGTAAAAAATATTTGAATAGAGATATACCAATCAGACAAATTGGTGGCATTTAAGTCGTGAAGTCATGGTCTGTCAGTGTTGCGTTGATAGATAAACCATACCATCTTTGATGAAAATCTGTTTTATTATTTTCCTAAGTAATTAGTGTAAATTATCTGACAGATCTTAAACTGTTTGATCTCCTTTAAACAGCGTGTTTGTGCAACTTACAAGATACGTTACATGAAGACTCCTTTGTGTCATTCATTTAGTCTCCTTCATTGATCATCCATAATACCCTTTGGTAAAAAGTTAAGATGTTATAGGTTTCGTGTTCAAAGGTTTGGTTATTTGCGAAAGCCTTTTAATTTGATACAAAATTGTGCCTGTAGTAAAGGTTTAATTTAAGGAAGGTAGTTTTTTTTTTCTACTTTGATCGCATAATAAGGTGCATTCTAAAGGAGACCTCTAATTGCCACAATTTATGAGCCTTCAGATTGTGGTCAGATAACAAGTCAACCCAGAGAATATTAATATTCAAGGTTGTGTTGTCACATTCCATTTGGTGTCAGGCTATTAAATGTAGAGAAACTGTCATTTCCAAATCATTTTTTTAAAATGTGCCACAGACCTACCTTTAAACCAAAAGTAAAAGATCACAATGTTCTCCATGTTACAAAGCTTTTGGTGTAATCGACTTAAACGCCTACGCTTTCCACTCAGATGATGTGATGTTGAACAAGAGTACAATTTTGGCACGCTTTTGATCGGGGACTACATGTGCACAACTGTGAGCACTGTAAACTACATATTAAATTATATAAATGTACTGGCACCCTTGTCTAGCAACAGGGCTCGGCCGTGAGGGCGACGTGGGCGATAACTTCAGACAGGAGATAAAAACATTGCCCTTAAATTACAGGAAGGAGAAGTCGACTTCGCCTTCTTTCCTTTACAACATCGCCGTTTTTTTTCTCTCAACTTTTCCATCGCAAAATTCTCTATTTACACATGTCATAAAGTCACCGATGACGCTTGTTAAGATATCGGTTCATTATCATGATCGACTGCTGTAAAAGCCTATCCAGTCAACTAACATACATGGGCATTCACTCCAAACAATTAAGGCTTAGATCAAAAGATGAAAGCGAGTGTCATTTTGCCGACAGTTTTGATAGTTCTCTGTTCTGGAAGCGTTAGTACACCGCCTTGCTGCAGGCGGATTTAAGTGGTACATTAACATCGATAATAACCAATGAGAATGCGCGCATTGTATATATATATTTATATATTTTTACACAGTAGTTTACCTAAGCGATGAAATGACGTCGTTATGGATGTATGTACATGTATTTACGCACACAAAAATTAATACACATTCCCAACAGTAAATATGAATACGATTTACTCTAGTGTGTTATACTGTTAACTTGTTTCGTGTTTCAAAACTCTTAAACAATAATTCTCCAGTCGATGCGCAATTTATTTTGAATTCATAACCATACAAACGAAAACTAACTCACCCATGCATAGTGCCAATTTCCATAATTTGATATATCTATATGTAAACACCTTTATTTTATATCCCTCTAAGTGTATTATGTAAGTAAATGCATACAAATAAAAAATATTATTCAAAGTATAGTGATCAATTGTATCAAAAGTTAAACATTTGAACTCAGAAAACAAAATTTTAACATTCTAGCTAATATGTGCACATTGGTTCTTATTACTTAAGACACGTGGGTCTGTAACAAATGCGAATAAACGTGTCGGTATAGACGTAGTGCACACAATTGAATACACCCTCGCTTTCCATGCCGATAACATGATGTTTGTTCATGTCCCGCATAGTTTTCGGGCGCTTCAGGACCGTGGGTCAACACAATATACATGAACACGGTTTATTTGAAGCACGAATGTGTTTTTTTATGTCGCGTTAACATTAAAATTCGAAAGTGTTTTTCGATAGAAAATTTATTCATGCATGAAATGCTTAATATCCATGAGGATTGCACCTGCTTTTCATCATCAGTCTTAAGTAACTGGCCATGATTTTTTCGTGTAAGAATTTACCCGTAGAGACTGATTAGTGTGGTAGATTTATTAAAGCCTGTATGTGACAGAAGGCATGAGTACAGCAGGCATTTTGCCTACTTATTAAAATAACAGTAGTAAAATGAGATCTCTAATTTGGGTTTAAGCTTTACAATATGTAATTATCATGTACATTATAATGACTTAATGTAAATAGGGTGTTGGATTGTCTGTCATTGTCATGACAATATTTAAGTACTGTTGATTTTTATGATGCATATGGAAATCACAGGTTTTATTTGTATGAATTGAATGATCTATGTGACTTAATATGTAAGGATTCATTGAATTTGAAAATATTATTTGTTTGTCATTGATGATGATAGGCTTGGTGTAAAGAAGGGTATAAAACATAGTTACAAGTGAAGATTTTATTAAACGTCGAACAGAAACCACTTCTCCTTTTAGTGGCCTCACTTCTCCCTAATTTGGACTCACTTCTTCCTAATTTCAGCTGAGGGAGAAGTCACTTCTCCCTCAAATTTGAACCTACATGTAATTTTATGAGGCTGAGCCCTGAGCAAACATTTTTTTGTCAGCTAATCAAGAATTAAATACTACAGTTTTTCTAAGCTCAAAATCCATATGATAATTAAATTAATTCATTTCATTTCTTAACTCAAGCATGAACATTGAAAGTTTTACTTAAAAATATATCCTGACAAGCAAAACTTCATTTATTAAAAATACAAGCAAAGTGCCAATGTCTTAGTTTGGATAAATTTACTAGTATTAAACCACCATGATTAACCTGTTCTTTGATGTCATGTTTATTGTATTTCAGGTTAAAGACAATGACGTGCTTTGTGCAAGTCGTAAAAGTCATATAAATGTTTTATCTGTAAAATTTTGTTTCAAAACCACGCAAACGTATAACAAACTTGTAAGTTGCACAATTTCTTCTCTTTTTTTCCATATGTTTAAAATTGTCATGAATTTTACCATTTTAAAAATATCTGGAGTTTGCATCTTCACACAATTTCACCATTAGCCACTGGAACAAAACTATTGAGTCCCAAAGAGATTTGGTTGAGTCTGAATATTTGGATACAGTATTTTTCGAAAGTTCACATGCCAGGGAATTCAGTAGATTTCAAAAACAAGGAGTCAAAATGACCCAAGGGTTCAAAATATGAAGGGTCAAAATGAAAATGTTTATGGTTAAAATATTGAAGAAACTTGGTATTTATTCCTTAATGCATGTTTTATGTTTTTCATAGCTTTATCATCATAATAATGGTTAAAACATTTTCAAACAAGAGATGTGTTTGTCAGAAACACAATGCCCCCTTCTGTGCCGCTTTGAAAATATATATGTATTTTTTTTACCTTTGACCTTGAAGGATGACCATGACCTTTCACCACACACAATGTGCAGCTCCATGAGATACACATGCATGCCAAATATCAAGTTGCTACATGTATGATCAATATTGCAAAAGTTATGACCAAACTTTAAGATATCTTAAAGTTTTGGACAGACAGAATGACAGACAGACAGGCCAAAAACAATATACTCCTTCTTTTTTTAAAGGGGGCATAAAAAGCATTATTATTACTTATTAGCATAAAAGAACATTTCTTGTCCTTTTTAAAGTTGGATTATGGTAAACAAATGTGTCAAAATGATGCAAAACTATTTTTTTGCTGGAGTCTTATTGAGAAAATTGCACTTTGGTTGCATCAAAACGCAGGATTCTGCTTCAATTGAAATCGCTGACATGCATACAGCGGTACTTCATTTACATTAATTTTATTGAACGTTCAACAACTTCTTCGCCGTATTTTCCCGCATTTGCTTAAAATTGAGCCCAACGACAATTGTTTAGTTATAATAATTAAAATAAATATAGTAACGAGCATTTATAAAACATGTGCATTAAGCAACCATTTAATAGATCAATTTTCAAAGATAATCTTTGTTTCCACTAGTCTCTAGTACTAACATTACAGCTAGCAACTGTTATTCATATATTCCCTGAGGTAATGGTATGATCCTTATTAAAAATAATTTGATGCAAATACAAAGTAATACTGTATGTTACTCTATATGTAATCAAAAAAGACCAATAAAAACATGTTTGGTGAGTCTGTATTATAATATAATTTTAACAAGTGATGTGTTTGTCAAACACTATGCCCCCTTTTGAGCGATTTTGACCCATACATTTGACCTTTGACCTTGAAGGATGACCTTGACCTTTCACCACTTAATCAGGGCTCAACATTAACGGTTGTCCGATTGCCCCTGGCAAGTAAAAGTTGGGTCCGGGCAAGCTATTTTATAATCTAGTTGTCTGATCGGGCAAAAAAGAACAAAGAAAAACGTGTGTTTCAGTGGTTAAATAGTACTAATAATCACGAACGATTTGCATAATGCACCAATTTACCTCTGCGATTATTGTTTGCGGAAGTATGAACTAACTACGCATGCTGCGCTTGAATTTCCAAACTTATTTTTAGAAATGCTGTAAATGGCTTGGGTAAGTTGGGATTCCAAACATCGGCTTTCAAATGCGTTTATCTTTTTCATTATTATTCAGTTACAAATAACATCGTTGGTGTTTTCAGTAAAAAAGACTTAGCAATCACGTGCGGAATGGTAAAAAAATATACTGCCCCATTCGCGCATGCATTTTGTTTATGTTTACAGTATGACGTCACATTAATTGTTGAATGAAGTCGACGTCATTTGATTTTGATTTTTGTGGTGACGTCACGTTTTCGCGGAAAAGTAAAAAAAGTAAGGTTAAAATAGCTCTCATTTATAACCTTTAAGTCGCGGATGACTTGTGAATAAAATCGTGTTAGAATCAAAATAATAGACGTGTAAGCGTTGGTTATTGTGGTAATAAACAACGGTTTGTCGCTCTGATGCTTGTTATCACAATAAAAATAAATGTTCATGATTCATATAAATTGTTCATGTTTGAATAGTTTTTTTTCGGTATAATAAAATAAATATTACATGTCTTACAGGGTGACAGTAAATTTGTAAACTTTCGGAAAGATACTGTCAACCTTGGCTTCGCCTCGGTTGACAGTATTTCCTCAAGTTGAGCAATTTACTGTCACCCTGTCAGACATGTAATATATATATATATATATATATACACCATGTAGTCTGCATACAAAACTATGAACAGTAATACAACATTTTAAGCTAAATAGCAAAATACAATGTTTAACATTTACAAAATGTTCATACAATAAAACTCCTTAAGTTCTTTAGTATTAAATATCCACTAAAAGTAAAATCGAAATACCGCTGTCTTCAGTTACATGTTACCAATTTATCAACAGAAAATAACAAGTAAATCGAAATACATGTAGCATTTGAATACATAATGGATTTCTTTCATTATTAGCAACTTACCGTTCACCAAAAGCAAAATGCAAACACTAAACAACATATCCTTCATCGTGAATACACATTATACATTGCAAATCCACAAAGAAACCGTCACAAATAAAAATGAATCGCATAACTCCAAAACACAAATTGTCTTTGCCTTACTTAATTGAGGTTGTTACTTTACGTGGAATCAGAAAAGTAGATTTGGACGAAAATTATAATTATTCATAATAAGTTTTAGCAACATATTATACTGATATAAATATATTAATTATAGCATTGGTTTTCATAAATATCTTCTTGATAAATTATAATATTTATGTTTACGTGTTTTTTTTTTGTTTTTTTTTATAAATTCGTAACTTTTTATAGTGTAAACTTTATAGTTTATTTCAGACAAGTTGAAGTGTAAAAATGAATTAGAGAATTAAACAAAACCTAAGCATTTTCTCTCAGCAAATTAATGTACATTTGCATTGTATGTAAATTGTTCATTCTTTGACATTGCTTCGAAGTTAATAAAGTCAGTGCCATTTTCTAAACGGGTGAAATTCTCCGTTGTTGTTATGGACGCGAGTGGGTGGGGTATGGTAGGTTCTGGTTAATTCGTGGGTTCTGGTTGATTCGTGGGGAACGAGATCGCATGAAATCCATTGATAGAACGTTCGCACACGATGCAGTTCGTTCAGAAAAATGTTTTGACGCATTCACCATCGTTTTTCTGATCAAAAATGCGACAAACATATGTGAATATTGTAATTCATAATAACTTGATATGTTTTATCAAATATTTCATCCTTTATGTGTTGTTCATATAGTGTGTCTAAGCAACACACAATCTATTATTTATGAGTATTTTCCACACTAAATCGTCTGTTGGCATGTTTTCACAAGAAATTAACCTTCCCTGCAATGTCAGTTTAAAGGCTATTTATAGTATGCAAATCTTGAAATTCTGGCAGCCAATCAGAACCCACGGTTTTACAGGAAGCTTGTTTTCAAGATGGCAGTTTGACCATGTCAACAAAATCGATTTATTTTGATGTTAAAAGACGATAAACATTTGGAAAAAAGCAACAAATCTTAAAGAAGAAAGGTTAAGAATTATTTTCATAATGATTCATGGTCATTTATTTATAAAATATGTGTGATGTAACATTTTTATGAAAATTACCCACGACTTAACCAGACTATAGCATA
>VMBQ01005310.1:0-41266 GCA_007657795.1 Dreissena rostriformis | reverse complement strand
GGGACGTATTATGTGAAACCCCTTGGCGGGCGGGCGGCGGGCGGAAGGCATCACTTTGTCCGGACTCTAATTCAAATTGTATTCATCCGATCTTCACCAAACTTGGTCAGCAGTTGCATCTAGTTGATATCTAGGCCAAGTTCGAATATGGGTCATGCCGGGTCAAAAACTAGGTCATAGGGTCAATAAGTGCATTTTCAAAGGGGCCACTTTGTCCGGACTCTATTTCAAATTGTATTCATCCGATCTTCACCAAACTTGGTCAGCAGTTGCATCTAGTTGATATATAGGCCAAGTTCGAATATGGGTCATGCCGGGTCAAAAACTAGGTCATAGGGTCAATTAGTGCATTTTCAACGGCGCCACTTTGTCCGGACTCTAATTCAAATAGTTTTCATCCGATCTTCACCAAACTTGCTCAGAAGTTGAGTCTAGACAATATCTAGGCCAAGTTGGAATATGGGTCATGCCGGGTCAAAAACTAGGTCATGGGGTCACTTAGTGCATTTCAAGGATTTCATGGTGTCCGCTCTCTAAATGAAGTAGTTTTCACCCGATCTTCACCAAATTTGGTCAAAAGTTGTGTCTATATGATATGTAGGTCAGGTTTAAATATGGGTCATGCCGGGTCAAAAACTAGGTCACGAGGTTACTTAGTGCATTTCAAGCATTTAGCATGGTGTCCGCTCTCTAATTGAAGTAGTTTTCATCTGATCTTCACCTAATTTGGTTACAAGTTGTGTCTAGATGATATGTAGGTCAAGTTCGAATATGGGTCATGCCCGGTCAAAAACGAGGTCACATGGTGCATTTAAAGCATTTAGCATGGTGTCCGCTCTCTAATTGAAGTAGTTTTCATCTGATCTTCACCAAATTTAGTCAGATGTTACATCTAAATGATATCTAGGTCAAGTTCAAATATGGGTCATGCCAAGTCAATAACTAGGTCTTGAGGTCACTTAGTGCATTTCAAGCATTGAGCATGGTGTCCAAAACCTTCGAACGGGCGTATCTTGTGACAGTTTGGCACTCTTGTTTATCATATAAATGATAAATGAATTATGATATTTAATGGAGACAATTACTTTTAAATAGACTCTGCAGTGTGTCCAATATGAATCAGATCACAGGAACTGATGATCTGAAATTGATTATAATCATTATATGCGATATCCCTTCAGGATGGACATGTGCATATTGTTATGTCCTTCCACTCCAGTGAGTTTTCATGGAGTTATTTCCCCTTGAACAATAATTTATTGCCACACACCCCAAATTTCATCAAAGCTTATCATTGGAAAGCATCCATCAATTCCAATGATATTTTTGTTTAATGAACTTTCAAACCAACTTTCTTATTCTTTAAATGCAAAACAATTCATTAAAGTACATGGAAGAACAATTGTGCAGGGTTCCGGACTTAAACCCTTTGACTACCGAAACACTAGCATGTTGATCTACCAACTGAGCTAACTGTTCTACCCCTTCCACACTATTCTATTAAAGAGGCACATTTTTTTAATGCTTGTTTTTTTTTATGTTTTTCTTTGACAGCCAAACACCATGTCCTTGTTTACATAGAAGACAGCATTGCACAGTTGTTGGAGCACAGGGAAGAAAATCCTAAATTAAATCCAACAAAAATGCTGAGCGAATAGTGAGTTAATTCTTTATTGATCTGTTTATGCAATTGTACAGATATAATCATTACTTGTTTGACTTTATAATTAAAAGTTGAATTGTCCTGACCAAAGAGATTTCTAAAATTTGACTTGTCCCATCAGACTTTCCATTATTTTCTATCTTGTCCAGACAAAATATTTGTTTGTCCAGGACAGTTGGACAACCATTTATAATGTAACATGTACCTTAGCCCATGTCTTTCATAAAAACCTATTAACTCTTAATCGCTTATGCTAAACAGATGGGTATAGTGTCTGCCTATCGATCAGGAGGTCATGGGTTCGATCCCCACAGTGGGAGCGTTCTTTAGATTTCCCCCAAAGACACCAAGTACTGGTTCTAGTCCCAGCAAACGGACTCGAGAGCGTTTCAAATAAGCCTTAGGCTTTAGATGCAATCAAGCTTTAATAAATAGCTTTAAATTAAAAACAAAAAACAAAAAAAACAGGTGCAATATTTCAACAAATTGTGTGCCACCCTGAGGGTCTTATTTCAGTTTTACAGCATTAAGAGATGGGAACCACACTATGTTTCGAGAATACCAGTTCATATACCAGACACCCCACAATCGGGCATCTTTCGTTAAGTTGTTCTGGAAGTGTTACCGACAGATTGGGAAGAAGGGAGGTAAGATTGGAGAGGATTGTTTTGTTATGGGGTGGTATACACCTTTCCACATTTGTCAGTCACATGCAAACTAATTGGCAGGTTTATCCAGCTTCTGCCTTTTAGTGTCATATGAGCAATTGCATACTTAGTTTACCACACACAAAAATAATGCACTGTGAAAACCTTTATTTTTTCGTCTATGGTATTTGGTTTTTTGAAATTTGATAAACAACGGCTAGGAAGGAATTTAAAAGGTTAGTGTCATAACTAGGGAAGTTCTATTTGTGAAGATTTTATTAAAAGAAAATCGTAATTCATTCGCATTTGTAAATGTGTATATACATGTACAATTTATTTTACGACGTCCATTGATATTTGCTTTGAATATGGTCAAATACTGGACATGATTGAGCATAGGCAAATCTACAATAAAATCATTTTAATTTGAAAGTTAATAATTATCATGGATGTATATTGTAAAATTTGTGCAATTTATTGATTTTTGCCCAGTGTACTTTGTGGAGAAGTGCCTTTCAAAAAACTGTTGATGCTATTACAGTACATGTATATGTTTAATGTGACTTCGTCTTGTAGTAACGTTATGAGTATCCATACAAATTATAGAACATTCCTGTAATAAATATTGAATATTTTGTTGAGCTTTCTGTTTGTGTTCCAGACCTACTCAGCATTCAAGAATATCATTCCCTCATCACTTTGCTCTGTTGTGACTTCCCGTTTGAAGTTGTTCAGAAGACAGCAAGGTACAAAACAATATATTTGAGTTTTCATCAGTTGTCTATTATGTGCAAATAATGTTTCTATTTTTCAAACATGTTCATCCTACACAGTGCCCCAGAAAAGCAGCGTATCAGCATTTTTCACCCTATTAGAATGTTTAAAAATGCAAATAAATTCAATATTTGCGTATTGAATACACAATCAATTTGACTTTTACGCTTATTCTTTAAATTTGATGCGTACGATACAAGACTCGATAAAAAATGCTTTGCTGAATTTCGGTAATTTCTCATTGGAATAATTATCATACGGTGATGAAGGTTGTATTCATTTCAAATGCTATGCGGAATAAATTTCATAGCAAATTAAGCATCTGACCAAAATATTTACGAGGTGCATGTATTTGTAAAGCGTCTGTACTTTCAGTTTCTATAAGGGTGTGTAATAAAAATGTCTTAGCGAGGTCGAAATATGTCCGCGATTGTTGCCCTAAATATATGTCGATCGCAAACTTTTTACAACCAAGAAGGCAAGTGCGAATATGTGCAGAATCATTCGTGTAAGCGATTTGTTAAAAACTGTGTATGTAGCAGTTAAAAGTAGCGAGTTGACATCCAAAAACATGACGGAAAAACTGTCATTGAAAAAACCTGTCAAAAGTGGAAAAAGTCATATCCCTGGTAAAAAATTGTTGATGTTGATGGGACAGAAAAAAAGTTGAAATGTGCATACTGCACCCAGTCTGTGCAACAGAAGTAAAGCTGCAATGATTTTGAGGTAAACATGTTAATAACTTATTTCACCCTATTTAAAAACTGAAATTACCCTATTTTTCAAAATCAAGGGGTGAAAACCCTATATTACCAAAATAATTATCTGGGGCACTGCCTACATAATTATATTCTTAGTTTATTATATATCACATGTTAAATACTGTCTTAAAAAGCATAATGTCATGAAATACTTTTGTTTTCCAAATATATATAATTAACAGGGTTCAGTTAACGGAATCGTTCCTTTTGCCAATTATGGTTCATTTGCCCTTATTGGAATTAAAAAAACTCAGTTCAGAAATGACCAAATCCTGAATACTTAGGCACTGTATTTCTAATTGTTTTTTGTGAATAAACACTTAAACTCAAATTTATGTTTCAACCAATAGTACACAGGTTTGCATTTTTTTATTAATGTAAGATCTTCCGTATGTCTGTCAATTCATAGTTTGAACAGTCACTCAAGTGGACTCATTCATCTCGATAGCATATACAAGTGGGTCTATTAGCTCGGCTGTTTTTGAAGAAAACCCGAGGTATTTTCATAGCCAGCTCGTCCGCTGTCTGCGTCGTCAGAAAACTTTAACATTGGCCATAACTTTTGCAATATTAAAGATAGAAACTTGATATTTGGCATGCATGTGTATCTCATGGAGCTGCACATTTTCAGTGGTGAAAGGTCAAGGTCACGGGCATCCTTCAAGGTCAAATGTAAAAAAATGCGGTGCTCTTGTAATACTATACAATTGATAATTAAATAGTTTTTTAAATGGTTTTTCCTCTTTTTTAAATCATATACTTGATAGATTAATGTTCCCAATTCTAATTAATTTTGAATTCAAAAAAGTCTTGGCCGGGGGGGTGTACCTGCTTGAAATGAACCATTGCAGGCATATTTGTCATCTTCAATAACTGTTCTAGTTTTAATTTGATTTATGTTTGAATTCTATGAAAATCCTGATTGATGATTGAGTTCTATGACAATCCTGATTGATGATTGAATTCTTTGATAATCCTGATTGATGATTGAGTTCTATGACAATCCTGATTAATGATTGAATTCTATGATAATCCTGATTGATGATTGAGTTCTATGACAATCCTGATTAATGATTGAATTCTATGATAATCCTGATTGATGATTGAATTCTATGATAATCGTGATTAATGATTGAATTCTATGATAATCCTGATTGATGATTGAATTCTATGATAATCCTGATTGATTATTGCATTCTATAATAATCCTGATTGATGATTAATTTTTTTTCGTCATTCGTGGTTTACAGTCCCTTTAAGTGATTGATAATCCTGATAGATGATTGAATTATATGATAATCCTGATTGATGATTGAATTCTATGATAATCCTGATTGATGATTGAATTCTATGATAATCCTGGTTGATGATTGAATTCTATGATAATCCTGATTGATGATTGAATTATATGATAATCCTGATGGATGATTGAAGTCTATGATAATCCTGATTGATGATTCAATTCTATTATAATCCTGATTGATGATTGATTTGTATGACAATCCTGATTGATGATTGAGTTCTATGATAATCCTGATGGATGATTGAATTCTATGATAATCTTGATTGATGATTCAATTCTATGACAATCCTGATTGATGATTGAATTCTATGATAATCCTGATGGATGATTGAATTCTATGATAATCTTGATTGATGATTCAATTCTATGATAATCCTGATTGATGATTGAATTCTATGATAATCCTGAATGATGATTGAATTCTATGATGATCCTGATTGATGGTTGATTTATATGATGCTCCTGATTGATGATTGAGTTCTATGATAATCATGATTGATGATTCAATTCTATTATAATCCTGATTGATGATTGAAATTATAATAATCCTGATGGATGATTCATTGAAATTAGTATAATCCTGATGGATGATTGAATTCTAGAATGATCCTGATTGATGATTGAATTCTATTATAATCCTGATTGATGATTGAATTCTATGATAATCCTGATTGATGATTGAATTCTATTATAATCCTGATTGATGATTGAATTATATGATAATCCTGATTGATGATTGAATTCTATGATAATCCTGATTGATGATTGAATTATATGATAACCTGATTGATGTTTGAAATATATTATAATCCTGATTGATGATTGAATTATATGATTATCCTGAGTGATGATTGAATTATATGATTATCTTGAGTAATGACTGAATTTTAGGATAATCCTGATTGATGATTGAATTCTAGAATGATCCTGATGGATGATTGCATTAGAGGATTAATCCTGATTAATGATTGTATTCTGGGATAATCCTGATTAATGATTGCATTCTAGGATAAGTGTGATTGATGATTGCATTCTTGGATAATCCTGATTGATGATTGCATTCTTGGATTATCTTGATTGATGATTGCATTCTAGGATAATCCTGATGGATGATGCCCTGGACTGCCTTATCTCATTTACAGACTTCATATATGCATTTCAAACACAGTTCTACTATGAAGGTATGTCTGAAATAATATATTCCCCTTATTTTGTGCTTTTGTTATTCTCACCGAAAGGCCAGTTAATATATTTGCCGCTTTGTCAGTCTGTCCAATCTCTAATTTTGATGGAATTTAATATGCAGCGGTGGAAAAATAATTTCTCTTTTCCTTCCTACTTTTTATGTGTCCTTACGCCTGTCACGTAGTTTGTTTCAGTACGAAATCTCAGATACTTTTTAAGTAAATTTCAATGTACATTTTTATACTGTGGACATGCGCATACTTTTTGGTAAATTTTCTCTAATTATTTTCAAGCTGGTTCAGATTTCTTACTTTAAATAGGCTGGCTTGTAACAATTTCTTGTTTTCTAGTATTGAGGCTTCCTTGCTGAAACTGCTAATTTGTATAACTGAAAAATTATGTTATTTTCCACTGTCCCGCCCCTAGAGTTCCTAGACAAGTGCCTAGAGATCTACCTGTCGATGATCCAGACCCAGTCCAGTCCGCGCAACCCAGTGGTGGTCCCGTCAGGCGCCGATGACACCAAGATTCACACCAGCAGCCACCACCCTGGTGACGGTGTCGATGCCATGCAGTATTTCAGGGCGGTGTACCCACTGTGTGACAGGGTAAACTACAGGTATTGTTCATGGATTACTGACTATGTTGCTATTACATGTTTTTATATACTTTGGTGACAGAGCTAAAAATATGGTTTTACACTAAAGGGTACTTCCACGCTCCAGATAAGCATTGTTTTTTGGTGAAAATGATTTGAAACTCAAATGAAACAATTTTGATTTTTGATTTTTAAAAAGTTATTAATTTCTTCGAAAACAAATTCATTGCAATTACATTTTCTTTTGTATTTCTTAAAGTTAGTATTTTTTTTCTTGAGGATAAACTGTCTAAAGCATTCTTTAAACTGTAGTGATTTTATGTGAACAATTCTAAATGAATGTCTTAAATTCGGGGTTTTGACTGGTCTGGTTCCCTTTTTATGTCCCCCAGTCTATACTGGGGGACATATTGTTTTTGCCCTCTCTGATTGTTTGTTGGTTTGTTGGTTTGTTTGCACAAACTTTAACATTGGCCATAACTTTTGCAATATTGAAGATAGCAACTTGATATTTGGCATGCATGTGTATCTCATGGAGCTGCACATTTTGAGTGGTGAAAGGTCAAGGTCATCCTTCAAGGTCAAAGGTCAAATATATGGGTCAAAATCGCTCAAAATGGGACATAGTGTTTCACAAACACATCACTTGTTTTTGCTTTTGTTTTAAACGTTCTTATAGAGTTCCTCATAAGGACGTGGGCCTTTTTGTGTCATCATTTCTTCTTGTGGTGAAATAGCTTCTGCTCAAAGAAAATGGTGTACAAATAAATGCAAAGAATGAAACAGTCTGTTTCATAGTTTGTCACTGTTAAAGAAGAAAATAGCAATTAAAGAGTAATGGAATAGACCATTGTCAATTGATTTTAATAAAAGATACTAATCAAATGTAAACATAATAAACATGTTTTTATCTTATTACTTTTTTATATTAAAATTAAAATGAAAAACTAATAAAAGGTAATTTGTGGAAGTGGAAAACTATTTGAGCATAAAAGTTGTAAGTGAACAAAAAATATATATTGATATTTTTTGTTAAGAGGTATTTTACACCTGACCATCAGGTTAAAGGTTATTGTTATATGTAAAAATGTTTTCAAAGCTTCAGAAAGAAGTGGGCTTTTACATGTAAATTAATCTTGATATTATTGCAAACTATATAAATTCAAATGTAAGTGTTCACTAAAATATATTAAACAAATAAAAATTTCATAGTATGTTTTAACAAGATTGTTGTAGTACAGCATACTTACAATTTCTAAAATATATTTGCAGACTTTTAAAGGTTATTTAAGCAAATAACCCTCTAACCTGGAGCTCTAAGGCCATTTGGTTTATTGATTTTTAAAAGCAATATCTTTTAAACAAAAATTTGTAAACAAGTCTCTGTAAAATCATATACTAGTATATACAATTTCTGTTGTGTTCCTAGTACCCCTCCTGCAGAGGCCCTGAAGGAAATCCTGTTCAACGTGCCACGCGTTTCCTTCTATGGATTCCTTATGGCCATAGCAAAAAGTGATGCCATCAACGAACATATTGGTATTATATAATTCTTTTTTTTTAAAGCATTGAATAAGAAACTCAGTGCTACATTTGTATGTGCTGCAATAACATTTAGGAGGCTATGTGTCTTATTTGTAACTTATCGTATTCATGTGTTTGTTTACAATTTCACCATGGACAAGCACGATGTCTTTAACAAACATATAGCATTGGGGTACCAATTCTTGAATGATTTTTGGTTTGTTTACTTAAATTACGCTTGATCATATACATGTAGTGCAAATGGTCATATTGTTTGGTCCATTGATCTGTCAGGAAGTTATTTTCCAATGTTCTAGTTCCCATGATTAGCCCTTTGCATGCTGGGATATTTGTTGTCTGCTAAAATGTCATTGCTGAATTTCTAAAATCATCATTGTCTTCACTTTTTTTTCAAAGACCACTATCAGAATAGCAAACAGTTTGGATCCTGATGAGATGCCACATTCTGTGGCGATTCTGTGGCGTCTCATCTGGATCCAAACTGTTTGCAAAGGCCTTCAAAATTCGGTTCCAGCACTGAAAGAGTAGGAATAAGTCCATCCTTTGATAAAGTTCGATATTGGAATGCATCCATCAGGTACACTGATATTACTATTCTTATAATTGCAGACTTCCCGAAAATCAAAAGCCTTTTGTAAGACATTTGGTCTGAATGGCCAGAGTTTACTGTCAGACCTTAGGTTATTCTGTCAGACCAAAGTCGGTTGAAAGAAAATTGGTAAAAAAAAATCATTAAAAAACATGAAAAATCATTAGACAACCAGAAATATTGTTTGATTATCATTTTAATCTAAATCATATTGTCAAGAGTAGAACATTATTCTGTAAACATACAATTCCGCATCCTGAAAATCACTACAATAGTCACTGTCAGTATCATATCTATTTAAATGGTGAATGTCATCATCAATGTCATCAGGTTCTTCTTCATCTTTCTTCACCTGGTTATAAAAAATCTCCGTCACCCTCCATGCGTGTTCGTTGATATATAACTCCCAGCGGTTTATTTATTTTCTTTCAATACACTACATTTCCGCTAAATCGCGGTTCGCAGGATCCACGTATCGCAATCGCTATGTATCCGGATCGCTATATACTGGCAGGTAATTGATGCATACATAAAGGTATGGATTAGCATAGTTTGGCGTTCTCAAAACATGTTTTTTTACCTACCGTATTGTACAATGTATTATGTGTAATATCCGTATGTTATACGCTGGTATAACGAAAAAATATTCCAGTATTTCAAATGCATATTATTAAATTTGTAATCCGTAAAACATTGCCACGTTTTATTTTTCACGTAAAGTTAACGAATTCTAGGCACAAATTAACAGTAACCATGTATTTCATGAAAATCTTTTGTTCTGATTAAAAGCGTGCGAAAATTTCACTTCAGGTACAACATCACATCATTCTTCCCCGAGGAAAGCATGGGCTTTATAATTTGTTTGATGAATACAAATTTCTTCGTGCAGTTAAAAAATCTGTGTTGCTTTTTCTAAAATTGTGGAAACTTTTTCTCTACATTAAAAACAAGTCCTTTACGCTGTACCTACCGCGCTACGGTCGTTGAGATAGGTCAGTATTAATCTGTGTCATTTACAGTTATTGTACACACCTTCCTGTGGGGACGCGTGTATTCGGCTGCCTGAGCGCTGATTAGCTGATATGATTACCAAGAATGTGATTGACAGCTGGCATCATGTCTTTCATGTCGGGCAAGTGGGGTTATTGTTTCTTGCAATACACAAGCGTGAACATGATGTACAGAGAGGTCACAACATCTTGACCAAACTGGATTTAGTTATGAATGCCGGATTATACAGAAAATTTAAATGCGTGAAAAAAATTAGTGTTCACGGCTGACTCGTGAATTTAACTCGGTCCCGTGAAGGTCAAATGTACCGAACCCAGCTTGACACATACACCTTTTGACTCGCTGTGAAAATGCAGGGAAACAACAATATTTATTCAATTTGTTTACTTACGGAAGAAAATTCTGCATCGAACACTGGCGGATAATCCCGATTTCCGCAGAGACTATGTTGGACCAATCAAAAGTGGGATAACTATTGGGCAATTTTGATCGTATTTTATGTTCTGCAAAGTGCTTAGTCCGCCGAAATTCGATAAATAATTTTAATTCCAAGGGAAAACCCGAAAATATTTGTAAAGGACATTTTGGGCCGACGAGTGCAGAATTTTGATCGGCCCTTGAATGTTTGTTTCGGACATGTCCGTAGGTCCGACAGAGTTTTAGGAAGTCTGCAATTGTTGCTTTGTGCTCACACCTTGAGTGGAGCTTACTAAATTGTCTCTTGTTCAGCCCTCAGTTTTCTCTTATATGGTTTTTGTAGGTCGTTTGCCACCGAAATCTGAAATTTTGGCAGGTGCAGATCCGGAAGTTTCAGCGTAAGTAGACATTGTATAATAGCAGTTCCAAGACTAAACCTGTATTATTGACACAAGTACGAAAACTCCCAACATCATCATTTTATTTTCCTCAATCAACATAAGCCCCACCAATGAGCCTGGTAAATGTTGAATCGTGCTTGCACGTTTTCTCAACATTGATTGCCGCTGGCTTATAATGTGGTCTGCCTGTAATAATGTGATAATAATATAATGCAATTATATGAACATTCTGGTTTGCTTGGCAGAGGGTTTATTTAAATGACTTGTATGCATATTATTGTCATAGCAGTACAAAATGTGCACGCATAATAATGCTGTTTTTGTCATGGAACGCCTCACATGTTTATCTGCCATTCAAAGTCGTTAACAGTTCACTTAATATGGCTTGATACATATTAGTTTGTATTGCTGCACATGCATGACATTTAATTCCACTGATTTGCCACCCCTTGTTTGATAAAGTTACTAATTAAGTACTGCATTTTATGCCCCAACTTTATGGGAGGGGGCATATACATTTGCCTTTTTCCATCCATCCGTCCCACTTTTTTGTGTCGCCCATATCTCAAAAGTATTGTTTCTTAGTGACATAGAGAGGAAACTGTGCATACATATCAGCCAGCTAATACTTGTGCAGCTACATATTTGGGTTCATATTTTTTTTTACATTTATAACCAGAGTTACTGCTTCTTGTTTACATTGTTTAACTCAATAACTTTAGCTGCTAAAGGCCATAAACTAGCATGTGAAGTTGTGCAACTCAATATTTTGGCAAGTATATTTTCTACACAACCAGAGTTATGGCCCCTTTTTTAGCAAAAAATAACTTTCAATGTATATCACACATGAATAAAAAAGAATTGTTGCTAGAGGGCTGAAACTTTACAAACATGTTGACCAGCTGTATTTGGGTGCATCATCGTCCTATGGACATATTTCTAGTTTATTTGTAAACAATATCATTGTGTGTGATTATGATTGGTAAAAGATTTTGACCCCTTGTATGCTGTAGTAGGTACAATAAAATTATTGCAATGAACCATAGTTGCATAGTTTTCTTTCATTATGTACATTATATAATTGTATATTCAATTTTTCATGATATGACAAATAGAATATTTTAATACAGATTGTACATGTGTAGCGTATTGTTACTTTTTATTGTTACAATGTTGAATTGTTACTTTTTACTTGTTACATCAAACAGCTTTATTTCTAACATTCTCCCTTTTTCCCTTTCTTACGTCTATATCATGAAATCTGTCTGGAAATGTTTTAACTTAATATGTTGTCAGTCATATTGCTATGGCAGTACAATTGTATTTAAATTTTCCTTAATTAGTTTCATGTCTGTTATACAAAGCTTGTTATGTTATTAGTCCCCTACCGGTGTAACTGGGGCGGACTAAAGGTTTACCCCTCGGTCGGTCTGTGTGTCAATTTTTCTGTGCAAATCTGGATCCTGCTATAACACAGGAAGTACTTAAGCAACATGGTATGTGAATTTAGGAACATATAGGGAGGCAATATGCATGTTATTTCAGAATCTTTGTGAGCCAAAAAGTGTGGTTATGGTAAAACATGCTATGATCACAGAAATAAAAAAACTACACCTGGATCCTGCGACTACTCAAAAAGCACTACATCTATTATATTAAAACTTATGAAGATCCTGTTCTTGCTGAACCAATATTAATGCAGTAGGGGACTGCTGTTTTGTGTGTGACAAAGTTCTGTTTAAATTGTTGTGCTGTCTTTTTCCATAGCAATTTCTCCAGATACTTGATAGGAAATTACACGGAAGGTCTTGATAATGACCTGGGGTAAGGCAGTTGTAACTGGCCTTGGGAAATTTGTTTAACTCCTGAATCCCCAATAATCCCAACAACCCTAATAACAACTCAATAAGAAAATGCTTAAATGAAAAAAACAAAAACATTTCATGTTAATTTGATTGTTGCCATTGTGGCCATTTTATAAATTGCATCTATTTTCATGGCCTTCCTGTTTTGATTAAGTAACTATGGAAGAATGGTCATTTTCTCTTTGAATACCATTAGTGTTCAAGATTCAGCTGAGTCGCGTTCTGAGAAAACTGGGCATTATGCTTGTGCGTAAATTGTCATCCCAGATTAGCCTGTGCAGTCCGCACAGGCTAATCAGGGACGACAATTTTCGCTTTTATGGAATTTTTCGTTTAAATGAAGTCTCTTCTTAGCAAAAATCCAATTTAGGCGGAAAGTGTCATCCCTGATTAGCCTGTGCGGACTGAACAGGCTAATCTGGGACGACACTTTACGCACATGCATTTTGCCCAATTTTCTCAGAACACAACACATTTTCTCCTTGAATACCATTAGTGTTCAAGATTGAGCTAATGATGTTTGCACCCAGTAAGTGCATACAGGTAATCAAGGACCTAATGATATTGATTTTATGTATTTTACTTATTCATTATAAGTTTGTTTACAATTGACATTTCCATTGATTGTCCAGATGATATATCAGTTACATTAATATGTTTTCGTTCTTACTTGAGATACATAATTATGGTAACAAACACGTACAAATAACATTATATGGAGCATGGAAATTTACTTGTGGCTTATACGGTAACTGTTTTCATGTGCTTCTCTTGCAGTATATTGATGCAACATCTTTGTACTTGATGCTACTGACGTTCTTAAGTTACTAACAATTTGATGTATTAGGAAATATTGGTTGACTGGGAATATGTTCCTCGATATATTATCTAAAATGTTTGTTAGGTGTATTCTAACAGCATGGTACATGGTTTATAGAGGATATTTGTTCATTTTCGGGGTACCACCATTTTGTTTTCAGTGAAGGGAGGAACGTGTGTGTGAAAATGAGTGAATTGTCTCCCTTTTATAGTAAATTGGTATGCTCAAATGTTTTTAAAAAGGTCAATTGAGAGTAAGTTGCTATATAATACGACGTATATAAGATCTTAAGTTGACAGGCCGAAACAGATGCCTACTATAAGTTCACTAACAGTTAATAAATATGTTTTGCCTTACTACTGTTTTACAAGAACAACAATAATTATGTTCATATTTATAAATTTGAAGTTAAAATTTACTACATCAGATGTGCGTGTTTTTATTCTGGCTCATTCTAAGCTGTTCATCAATAGTAACTACATGGTCAAATTTATAAAATTTAACGGAAATCTACGAAATGTAAGCCAAGAGTTCCGTTACAGCAGTCAGCTGCAAGGCGATGATAAACGTGGCCAAGCTGTCGCAGGTTCAAAAAGCACGCTTATCAAGAAAAGGTACCAACGTGCACCAGAGTTGCAGTGTGCTTGGAGTGGTGCAGCTAGTGTCTAGATCATGTTGCATACATAGATATGAGCAGCGCTCTGTGAAAAGGGGGTTTAATGCATGTGCGTATAGTATTGTCCCAGATTAGCCTGTGCAGATCGCACAGGCTAATCAGGGACGACACTTTCCGCTTTTATGATATTTTTTGTTTAAAGAAAGTCACTTCTTCGCAAAAATCCAGTTAAGGCTGCACAGGCTAATCTGGGACGACGCTTTACGCACATGCATTAAACCCTCTTTTCACAGACCGAGGCTCATATGTATATTTATATATGTATGGGTTGTTGTTTTTTTTGCCAGAGTTTTGTGTATCGTGTATGATAAAACCCTGTTGATTTTAGTGGTGTAACTATGGTGTATTCAATTTGTAAAAGGATTGTTTTTCATTCAGTGCAATAACTGTTTTATGATTATTGATATAACGGTGTTTTTCATTTATTGATATAACCATTTTATGTTCTTGTTTGCTCACAAGACAGTTACTATTTTGATGTTTCACTTAGTTATTTATTTATTAGCTCGGCTGTTTTCGAAGAAAGCCCGAGGTATTGTCATAGCCCTCTCGTCTGCCGCGTCCTCGTCGTCATCGTGGTAGGCGTCGTCGTCCGAAAACTTNGTGAAAAGGTCAAGGTCAATAATGATCTTCAAGGTCAAAGGTAACAAAAAACAAAATCCAAGCACCCACAGCCGAGCGTTGGCATCCGCTCGACGGTGCTCTTGTTTTTTGTCTCTTCTTCAAGGTAACCATTTTGTTGTCCACTATTTGACATTTTTCATTCAATACCTTAAGCTTGTTTGTTTCAATTTTCACTCAGTTAATAAGTAATTTGTCTTGGCAATAGCAATTAAAGGCCAATCTATGATTCCAAGATGTGTACAGTAATGTTGCATAGCAGGTTTCATTTCCAATTAAGATCATAGTTGAGTTTAACATGTTTTGATTCCAAAATAATTTGTACACATGACCGCAATACAAAAAAACAGTAGGAAAGGGTTAAACCAAAAGTTCTTGCAACATAACTGGTGTGTTTTGTCTGAAAGTATATCAAGGCAAGTGCATGTAAGGTTGGCTGTCTTAATGTAAAATATGTAAAAAAGACGAATTTCTCCCAGAGGACAGATCAGACTCACTGCAATTTCACATGTACAAGTGGGGACAGTGGGAACGCAATCCATATCACCACTGCTAAAATTTGTTCATGATCTGGTTGGTTTTTAAAAGCTTTTCAGCTGATGTGTGTCATCTAAATGCATCTGTTTGAAGAATATTGTGGGGACCAAGCATCTTTATATAGCAATAAATTCCCATGCTCATTACGACACTTATATTCTATATCCATAATGCATTTCTTGGTGGTTTTTTTCTGGAAACTAGTCACTGAACGACTGTCTTACCATAAATGCAATTTTCGCTTAGGTAGGAATAGAGTGAAAACTCTTTTAGTGATTTATTATGGCTAAAGGTTTTAAAATTCATTTTGAGTGAACAGACAGAGATGACTGCTGCTAAGGTGTTGCTTTTGTAATAATTTGTTATCATGATGCACTCTTTGCCGTGTTTTGCTTATATGTTTGTTTTCAAGTATTGTTGAAGTTGTGTGATTTTATTATTTACATGATTATTGCATCCCTCTGTTTGCCATTGTTGTTGTTTGTGTATTGTGTAATTTCAGGCATCTCTGCATTATTATACACCTTCTAGGTGATATTTAGTATGCTTTTTGCATTGTATGTTATGTAATCATTTCCTAGCCTCTATTTCTAAAAACTTCTTAAGTCTGTATAAGGAATATATAAAGCTATTTGTATGCCCATTTTATAATTGAGAACAGTGCTTGTTAATTTCATACATTGATAATCCTTCATCTTGAAGAATTTCAGCGCTTTGATTTGTCTATTTTAACTCAAGACAGTGCTTATTTCTTTCAGTGGGACAAATGTAGCTCAGGTTTAATCTGAGTTAGAGTTTTGTGTACATGTAAGTTTGTAAACACAGATTTCTACATGACCTTTGTACCTTTCACCTGCTGGAAATTTGGTTATTTGTGTGAGAATTAAAGCAAACTTTGACAATGCATAATATCATAATAAATATTGAAACAAAAAATGTTGGCATACGTGTATATTTAAATAATGCGCATTAAAAAACAAGTTTTATTAACCTGTCATTCTTTTATGTCAAAAAATATTGGTTAAATTTATAGATAAAAATCATCCATCTATTGGCAACATAAATTTGTTGGAAATATGGATTGTACAGCTATAAAGTTACTGATATTAAAATATTGTTGAAATGTCATGAAAAAAAGTGAAATCCACCCATACATACATACATGTAAGGTTTTTGGTCTTAGTTTTATAGTATCCATTGTTATTTTATTATATTAAAAGTGAACAGCAAGTGAAAGGTTGTAACTTGGTCTTTGGTATGAAGTGAAATTCTAGTTTGGGAAACAGCATGCACATAACGAGTGACAGTGGGACACACTTTCTTGATGGAATGTATGCATATTTAAAAAAAAAATGTATATATTTTTCAGCATGAACTCCAGTAGAACTGGAAAGTTTATTATGGCCAAGTGAATCAGTAAAATTAAGTTTACATCACATTATTGCCCCACGCATACAAAAAGGAAAGCAAATGTGCACACTGAAGGTAAACTACACATGAAAACATGAAGCAGAAGTGGTTAGCTTTTGGTATACTTTGTTTAACTTTCTTCGTATAGAAAACGATTAAGCTTGATGACAGATTGCATTTGGCAGTTGGTTACCTTTTTTTGATAACCTTAAAAAGCACAGATGCCAGTACTGAAGTAGAAGTGCAGTTATAAACATTAATGTTAGGCCATACCTCAAGAAAGTGTGCACCCCTTCATTTGAAATTGTCAATACTACAGGAAAGGCTTTCTAGCCAGTAGATTCTTGCTTTGGTGGGTCTTCTTGGCCATTGGGCTGCAGTTCAACACTGATGTTGCATTTGTCCTTGCAATGTTGCATTCGTCCTTGCAATGTTGCATCTTTTATTGCAATGTCGCATTTGTTCTTGTAATGTTTCATTTGTCCTTGCACTATTGCATTTGTACTTGCAATATTGCATTTGTTTTTGCAATGTTGCACTTATCTTTGCAATGTTGCATTTGTTCTTGCAATATTGCATTTCCCTTGCAATGTTGCATTTTGTCCTTGCAATTTTGCATTTGTGCTTGCAATGTTGCATTTGTACTTGCAATTTTGCATTTGTCCTTGCAATGCATTTACAGAAAGTAAAAAGTCCTCAATCATTGTTTTGCTTGGCTTAGATTTTCTCTTTCATTGGTCACTATTAAACTGTGATTACTTAGGTATTTTTTTTACAATTCGTAATATTGGGTGGTGTTAATGAGCTTTACTTTGAC
The DNA here is from genome assembly GCA_007657795.1 of Dreissena rostriformis. Classification (NCBI taxonomy): domain Eukaryota; kingdom Metazoa; phylum Mollusca; class Bivalvia; order Myida; family Dreissenidae; genus Dreissena; species Dreissena rostriformis. The sequence goes on along the minus strand of VMBQ01005310.1, from coordinate 23,626 downwards.
CAACTTTCCACATTTTATTGAGTAAATTAGTTTCTCCATTTACCATTATTGATGAGGTTAATAAGGTTTGCTTGTATTTCCCTCACTAATGCTTCTACTACCATCATTTACATTTTATGTGTTAATTATAAGGTCAATAGATGGACTGTTTCAATGATCATTTAAGCAATTGTTGATATTGCAAATGCATTTTACAAGCCCTTCTCTTGTCTGTCCGTATTACGAGTTCACCCTTTGGGAACGGACAGGTGGGTGGATGAGTGTTTAGGTGGGTGGAATATTAATTTATTCCTATCTTTATGTCATACAGTTTTCATTGAATTTTCACAAAAATCTGCAAATGTTTGTTGACATAAAATGGATGCCAAGTTTAATAACCAACTGATATGCACCAGGCACTTGATTGATGTTGCCCTTAATTGATATACAACGATTTCAAAATTAAAGTGAGTATGCACAATTTTTATATGTGGTAAATTGTAATATATTGATAAAAATATGTTAAATAACACAAAATAGGCAAGAACAATTATACATTAAAGATAAATTTCATAAAATGCAGCAAAGACAAATTAGCGCCCCGAGCCGATTGTGACGAAGATATTTTGTACATATTTTCCTACAATAACCAAAGCATTCGTCTTTTTATTAGGATCGGAGTTAGTGTTTGTGTGTCGTATATATAGATATCGTCACAGGAAATTAAAATGATCCGTAAAACAAAATTGTGTCTTTGTGTCGTATGAACGAATCTGCACTAAAACTAAATTTAGATTCACATCGTACATGCATGCTGGCGAGTGCGACTGTACAGACATTTTCGATTTCAGAATTAATTATCTGGCTTATTTCGCATTTTTCGACAAATGTTCTCCTTAAATTTTATTTTAAATTATATTGAAATATATGTATAATAAGTTTTTTACACATGTTATATCAATTCATAAATATTTGACAAAATCGTGCATACTCACTTTAATAGTTTCTGATCTCTTAGTTTTACATGTTTAATCAAATCTTCAGCATACTTTCTGGAAATGTTTGTTGACATAAAATGGAGGCAAAGCTGGATTCGACCTGACACTTTAGAGTAATTGCCCTTTTTTGATACAAAAATTTAATTTTGAAATGTTTCATTTTAACAACTTACTGCATGGTACTTCATTTGGTGTCGGGGAGTGTTCATCACTACTGTGACAAGTCCTAGTTTGCCCAGGCTTCCAGTATTATTACATGCACATTTACACACATAGTGTCCACAGGCAGTCCTTACTGTTATATCAAGATATTATCTCATAATAAAATGTAGAGGCAGTTTAAATGGTACCCATAGTCTGAGCTGTAGACTACATGTAGTCAGCTGTTTCTTTATGCATTCACCATTCAAAGATGTGATAAAGGAAAAAAACGTGATTAATTAGGGCTGCTTTGCAACACTTTAGAAAAGAGCAAGTTCGCTTGTTAAATAGTTCTCAACGAAGGAAGGTGATCACTTACAAAAAAAAGATGATCAGTATTGTTCAATGCAAGATTAGAATGAAGTTTTTGTGATTTGTTTTGTGTCCTTTTGCAGAAGAAGACTGTACTGTTTTGAGTTACATAGATGGATGTACGCATCCTACACCAATTACATGCATTTCAAAGGTCAAGGTCTAGCTGACTAGGTTCAGTGGATGCATTCCACCCCATATGATAAAGGTACCTGGTAACTGTGGTCACAATGTTCATGCATGTTAAGAGCACTGACTGGGGGTTTTATCTAAGTTTGTCGTCTTATTGAATGTCATATCTTATTCGTTTATTTTTCTTGAGTTTATTCCTGCAAGTTCCGTGACACACTGCACAAGTACATGAGTGTACCTTTGTGAATTTAATAGCATGTGGCAGCTGCTACTGCACAAGTATTTCGATATAAAATAAATTAAAAAAAAACATTTTTTGTCATTGAGTGCTAGATAGATTTTGAGCATTTCAAATGATAAGTTTCAGTGATTATAGATATGTTTCTCAACATGTATTTTGTTATGATTAGTACATGCTTATCGTGGTGGTTGATGTTTGTGTTTTTGCTGTGTGTAAAGATGCATGTTTATCAATGTTTTGTGATTGGTGTTTTCAACATGCTTATAGATGGTGTTGTCATAGTAACATAGAAACAAGATTGGTTTGGTCGAAGGTTCACAGTTTCTGGCCAAAATACAATTATTGTTACTCCTCCATTACCCATGCAAATAAAGGGTGGGTAGGAAGCATGCACACACACAAAAAAAGGATTTTCTATGTATGTAAGTAATTTTTTTATATCCTTGATCTGTTTGAAAAGTCATGGTGCTTTGTTAGTAACCAATACAATTTTCTTTGTATGGTAAATTTTCAAATTTAATTTTGCATATAACTAACTATGTAACTATTGCAGGTATTCACCATTTCATATGTCTTCACAGTCATTATATCAGGTGACTGACTTGCATAATGGGAGGGAAACAAACAATATTTTATTTCAGGCCTTACCAACTGTTATTAGACTTAGACATTAAAATATGGAATTATGTTTAAACTTTTGTTTTCTAACAAATTATGTTAATTTAAATCTAACGGCAGTTGTCCATTTCCTAGAGTATTCTTTATTTTAAACTTTTTTTGTTTGATATAATAAGACTTTGATACAGTTGTATACTTAACCCAAAATATCCTTATAAATCAGTTTGCAACACAAGTTTAAATAAGGGTCTTATATGGATTTTTTTTATTTTTGATGCAAGTGTTTTATACCATATGTTGCTGAAATTAATTTTCAATAAATAAATATCTATGTTATGACTTGCACAGTGAAGAACTGTCCAACACTGATAAAATATCACAGTTATTGCACTACATTTTTGTTCACCAATAAAAGCATTGTTTGTTGCAGTTGAATGGTTTTGGACTCAACAAGCACCAGTCAAAGTTTTTTAGTATTATTTTTTTGGCATACTTAAAATATTTCAAGGTTCATCATTTTGTGTCAGGAAAAAAATCCGTTTAGTACAGTCATTGTAATATGCATGTATTCTACATCAAACATATGTGCAAGATTTTCAATGAATTACAATACTTCAATGGCTGTGAAAACTAAAAGAATGTAAAATGTTTAATGACATATTTATTTAATCTAATTTACTTTTAACCAATATCTCCAATTTGTAACAATAACTACTATACACTCTCTATTTGGGTGATGCAATTAAATGGTTTTTGTTTAACCTTAACACTTTTAGTTCTGTACAAAATCTTACTTGCATCTAAAGTAACATGTATTTCCAGGCCATCTCTCATTAAAAGCCGTCCAAGCTCCGAAGTTCAAATAACCACCGACGTTAACAATTCCAACCCCGCCAACACCAAGGCCCCCACTCAGGTTCCAGAAAAACCAAGGTCAAGGTCAGTCTCAAGGTCACGTGCTACTGTGAAAGGTCAAAATCCAGGTCAACCTGCCACCAGCCTGACCGCAAGATCCAGGAAGAAAGTTATTAGCTCAGACGAGAGTTCAGATGACGATGATGAAGATGAAACGGATACTGATGATGATTGAAGCTTGTTCATTAAATGTTTCATAGATAAAGGGTATTTGTTAGGTTTCGGTATTTTAATTCACAGGTTACCAGAGAAATCTTTTGCCACACCCACTATTTTTGTATGATCACATTTGATAAACCTATCGCAAGGGAAAGACCCCCAATAATAGTGTAGAACTCTAGGTCTAACCCTTTTTCCATTATGTTTGTATTGGAAAAAAATGTATATATTTGTACAATGTCATTATTTGCTTTTGGAAATAAAACATGTTAAAAGGTAAAGGTAGGATAACAAATCTAAAATCTATTGAAAGTAATACATTTTGTATGTAGCCTCCAGCATTCAAAGATGGCTGAATGCATGTAGCAATTTGCCTGACCATTTGATCTTTCGTTCGTTTTTTTTCCATCGGTTTGTAAAAGGTTGACGTAAAATGACACGTTTCACTTTACATAAATTCCTTCTACAAAGCTTTTATTCTGTCGTGGATGAAACCTTTGACCACTATAACACACACCAACATCACTTTACCTCATTCAGTCATTGACCTATTTTTGGGCTCAGACACTTCAGACACTTGAATCGGCTTGAATTCTAAAAAAGAGCCAAGTTTGCTCTAATAGTCTGCATAGGACCATCATGAAACTTGCTGCTGATGTTTGTAAGCATATAATCTACACCAAGTTTGATTATATTACGTCATGTTAGTTTGAGCAACATGATTGTACGTTAAAGGAGTTAATATAATACCCCATGACATATAGACAAAGTTACGATATTTATGCGGTTTTTGTGTAGGGATCGATAACCAGTGTACATTCTACTGTGGCAATGATTTATATATTTTGGAACTTGAATGCTTTATTTTCTTGTTGCTGTGATTGTCCGATTGTTTTGTTGTTGTTTTTTTTAAGAAAATTATTAAAAACTGTCGATATGTTTTAATATTTCTTCACTACCAAATTAGACACCAATTAAAACGGACCATTTTCTTCAGAGAATAGCAATTGATATACTAGTATACTCTTGTCTGCAATTACAATCTTTAGTTTCTTCAACGTATGATTGATACATGTCTCAAGAAACATGTCAGTTAAAATGCCACAATAAAAAGCGGTCCCAAAAAGAAGGATTTTGGGGCAGCAATTCTTGTTTTTCAACTTTCGCTTTAGGTCAAATTATCATCATTTATATTAAATATTGACAACAATGCCAATACGTCTTCACTATAGTTTTTAAATGAAGTGCAGAATAAAGGATGCTACATGTAGTTTATTAAGGGGCTCATGGGAATAATTGTCTTTTTGGAGACGTAGGTTATTGAATTAAGTTGTGTCATATATTTATTGCTGTAACTATGAAAACATTATCTTTCAATAGAATAAATCTACGGTTTTTCCCGGTGGAGTCCCGGCAGAGCCCCGGTTGTCGCCGGTAATGCCCAGGTGGAGCCCCGGTGAAAGCCGACAGAGTCCCGGTATACCGTAACTCCACCGGCACTCACCGGGACTATACCGGCATCAGACCCCGGCAGAGCTACGGCAACGCGCCGGTTTAACCCCGGTCGTCGCCGGTAATGCCTAGGCGGAGGCCCGGTGAATGCGGGTGGTGTCCCGACAGAGCGCCGGTTTAACGATGTACCGTAGCTATACCGGGACTCTGCCGGCATTCACCGGGATAACACCGGCGACAACCGGGGCGTTGCCGTAGCTCTGCCGGGGTCTGAATGGGCCCCGGTGGAGCTACGGTGCCGTCCCGGTTGTTGCCGGTGCCGCGCCGGTCATTCCAGGTTCATCCCGGAGGTATTAAACATTTTAATACTTTGCCGGTGGAGCCCCGGTTGTTCCCGGTCGTCCCAGGTTCATGCCGGTCGTCCCCGGTTCAACCCGGTAGATCCCGGATCACGCACCGGGGCTTCACCGGCATCATAGTGAGACTGGGCGTTTACTGGTCGCCTGTTTTTTGGATTAATATTTATTTATATTAAATACAGTTATAAGCATATTGCAGACAAACAGTCAAGAATTGAACTCAGTTATGAATCATCGTTTGTCATGTTTACAATGTTATATTCATTCATATGCTTTTCATGATATGAAAATGTGTCAACATCTGTTTCAATTACTATGTGATGACACATTTAAAATTACGTTTTGTATTCATGTGTTGAAAACGCTGAATCGTGTTTGGTTTTTCCGTATTCTTACTTTGGGTTGTATATTTGTAAAAGGATAAGCTTGTAATGCATAAGTTGAATACATATTCGGTACTGTTCAAAAAAAAAGGAAAAGATGAAAAATCTATACACCTTAACAATAAAACAAAGAATACCGGTTTTCTTACGAAAACATTTTGAAAATTGGATACATAGTTAGGCTCATTGGGTCATTGTCGACCTGAAATGGCCCAAGTCGCCCGGGGGTGACTAGAAGCCGATTCATGTCACCCTGGGGTGACTTCAAGCCGACGCTAGTCACCCCGGGTGACTAGAATCGGCTTCATGTCACCCCAGTGTGACATGAATCAGCTTGAAGTCACCCCAGGGTGACATGAATCGGCTTCTAGTCACGCTCATTGGGTCATTGTCGACCTGAAATAGCTTGAAGACACCCTAGGGTGACTTCAAGCCGATTATGCCACCCTGGGGTGACTTCAAGCCGATTCATGTCAACCCCGGGTGAAAAAATCGGCCTCATGTTACCCCATGGTGACATGAATCCGCTTGAAGTCACCCTAGGGTGACACGAATTGGCTTCTAGTCACCCCCGGGTGACTTGTGGGCCATTTCAGGTCGACAATGACCCAATGAGCGTAAGTTTGTAACGATGTGATAGGGTGCAGTTTAGGAAGTGCAGTTAAACAAAAAACTACTCGAATATACTAGCGATTCGGATGGTCATAGCCGGTATCTGGATTTCTACAACTAATGCAATGATCATATATGATTACAATATTTCGCGTATGAACTTTACTGTTTTTTCCGATATGTGTTTATGTGGTTAACAAATAACACGAAAATAAGCATGCACTTTACCAGACCACTGAACGTTTAGTCATTGTCTATTGCAAAAAAACACACACAAAAGTATCCATGCAATTAACCTAGCAAAGTCTAAAAAGAAAGAACACAACCACTCACCTTCTGAAACCTGTGGCATTGTCACCAGAGCGACGCAGCCTACAAGCAGCAGCACCAGACAGAGTTTGTTCATAGTTGAGCTGTAATATCAACACCAAAATGAATGATGAGGACATTTTGAACGAAACGCCTTTTATACGTAGCCATACTCGGAGACAAAAAACCCACCAATTTATTGTTATAAAAGTTGAGACGTAGAGACGTTGATTCGACTACTCGGCGTCATCATCTCGAATCAAGCCGAGGTAATATTAATAAAACCTTGACACAAAAGCAGCATGATTAAACCAACCCACTGTTGCTTTGTAACACTTAATTTGTTTTTTTGTGGGTAATATAGAACTTTAAGAACCGTGTAATGATTCTTTACTAGAATAATTTAAATTGGTTTTCCAATGTGATGCGACCGGACATTATTCAAAATACTGGTTGTTTTTTTTCCCTAAATTATACAAATTGGTATTTAAAAGTAATTTTTATCTGTTTGACTTTTAATGACTTGATGTGATATCAGGCGAGTCTGATATTGCATAGGAAAAGGTTTTACTTTATATCAATAGTCATCTACCTATATAATATGTCTTATAGTTTTATACGAAAGTCTCAACAACAAAAGAAATCAACAAATGACAGTAAAGCATACTTAGTACGCAAATGACCAAATCTGATGTGCCAATCATTGGGTCTCCGTGATATGTTACTCATTCGAAATATTTCTAGATAAAGTAATTGACATAATTAACATGCATTTATTCAACAAAGAACAACACAAAATTAAAGCAAGAAAGTGTATCCTATAACCTATTGAGAGAATGGAATACTTAAATACAGAAACAGACCGGTAATTGTATCTACTTACACACGCAGGAAGCAGACTGCACTGGACATAAACGCCAAGATTCAAATGTTTGAACCTTCAACAAAGACAAACGGTCATAAAACCATCAATTCAATATTGCATATTAAGAAACACAATGTCCGATATATACAGTTTTTTTAATATGACAAAAAATGTGCGATATAAAGACTGCAAAAATTGTGTTCAACAAAAGTATTCGTTATTTGCAATAATGATGTAAAATCCTCCAAAAATGACACTTAATTTTACTAAAACTAACCTCAACAACCTTGCAATTGTTAAACGAATGCTTTCAACACAAAGCAAACACCGTACGCACATTTCTACGTAATAAAAATACTGTATTAATTAAAAACCAAGGTAAACTTACAATCAAAGCTACAAACGATCATCGCTATTAAAATAATTTGTAGAGAATTAATGCATGCCACTGACAATTTTCATAGATCGAATCGATTACGTTTGTAAAACAAGTTTTGCATTAAACAAAACAAACTTGCTATTTTATTAATACTGTTATTATAAGAAGTATTGCTTAATTACTTAATAGAAAACAGCCCATGTCCTATTATTGATGCATCACAAGCCAGAAACTTACTGAATATCCACATCATGCTTAATATGAGCGTCCAGCTGTTAACATACAATACAAGTTATACAGCCTATAACTAATATGGGTATTCTGAGATTCCTTTCGTTTTACTGACATCCTTATTGTCGTCTAGTTATTTAACTCAGCACACTGATGGCAACAAACAATTGAAAACTGACAAACACAAAGATATTAAAATGTTAAATACTTACACGTATAATTTTTATTGTTACACAGAAAGCGGAGTTGCTTCATCGAGTGTCGGAACCAAAAGATTTTGACGAGTGTAAACAACAAAACCCTCACTATTTTTTAGCAAAATGAAATTACTAGGTACACATTCAGCTGCTCAGAATGTTACCGTTTACGGTTGACGACTCATTGGGAACTCATTAGGAACATATTGGAGCTACCGGTCGTTTTCTGACAGATGCATAGTGAGTGTAAGTCATAGATTTTATTTTAATATAGCCCATGTCTTATTAAAACAGCACAGATGGTGTAATAACAATCAGGATTCCTCACAATAATTATAATTACAGTACACTTGAGTTCTGTACGTTGAAATAAATTATGCGTGATAACCTTTCCTGGTAACACATTTGCGGCGAACGAACATATTTGCAGACGTCCATGGTGATTCCAGTATACAATAAATATAATAAGACATGTAACTACTGATGTTCTTGTTTCTAATCAAATCTTATACTTGCAAACGCACGGAAACTGTGATTTAAACAATCCTGCAGGGTGGAATGTATGTGATGCGCACAGACCATTACATGCATATCTGTTTCATGGTGTGATTAAACCAACTCCTCATATTTTGCTCCATATGATTTTGTTCAACCATACCACTTTTCTTTTTTTTGCAGTTTAGGACATCCTACTTGTAATGCATCATTTTGCATAAAACTACTGTCCACTTGTTTTCCATTTACATGCAGAACGTGAACATGTACTTGTTTAGTCCTCCTGAGTGATGTCTGGGGTACGGTTTAGAATCTATCGCTGGAAGCAGTTCGTACCACACAAACCTGGCCGGGTCGTGCTGGGTCAATGTGGAGAAACTTCAAAGTATATCATTATTATGTACTTGTTAAGGAGTGATTTGGTGGTACGGTTGAGGCATAATATTTTACAGTTTGAACAACGCAGATCCGGCTGAGACTGGCTGGGACTGGTTGGCGGTAACGTACATCATCATTAATTGGGTAGCGATTTAGACTTCAGCTTGGCGTCAGCACGACATTTAAATGGACACTAATTGCATCCATAATGTTAATCGATTTGTTACTAAGATACTGCCACAACCGCTCAACAGCTAACGACATTAAAATTGACAATAATTGCATTCATTAGTTTCACAGATTTTGTACTAAGATACTGTCTCATCTGCTCAACAAACAACGACATTAAAATTAACGATAATTACATTCGTTAGTTTCACAGATTTATACTGAGATACTGCCACATTTGCTCAAAAGATAACAGCATTCAGTATGTTATAACTGACATTGATTAATATGAGCCGCATACCATCGTTGGATTCCGCATTTTCAAATATTCATGTCATCGTTCAACAAGCCTGCTAAGGGCAAGCACGTTACATGTTTCTGGCACACCATCAATTGAAACAAAATGGAAAATATCATACAAACATGAAACAAAAGTTGTTTACTGCCTTTCTGACTGCCGACTTCACAAATTAATCAATACAAATGTTTTGCTCAATACATTTGGCTACCATTTTGTATTCAAAGAACCAAATTAAATATCCAAAATAATACGAATTCTGAACTAAATGCGCACAATTGTCTCAATCATTTTTAATAAACATTGAAAAACTTGTTTAAAGAGGACTTAAATAGACACTTGTTTGACACATGTCAACTGGTATAAACACTGTTTCAGCTCTACTCCTTGAAATAATAACTCCGAGTAAATTTCAATTCGTTTTTTTTCCTTTCCACATGACACCGAATCAGTGCCGTTGATAAGTATGGGGCAAATATTTATCAGTACTTTATAATTCAAGTCAAACACAGAAAACCACAATATTAAGGACTACTCTGTCCACAAAAATAATAACTATAACTAAGTATTATTGTGTTAATTTGCTTAGAATAAAATAATGGGTATAGAAAGCAATCATCCAGCAGCTTACTTTGAAAGCGCACATAATGCTGTATACACCGATCATGCAATTTGCGTTCTTTTCCATATAGTTCTGTTGGAATAAGGCGGCAGGGTACCCTCAATTCCATAAATTCCGGTGTTTCATAAAATTATTTTACACTGGATCATATTCCCATAGGGTTCCATTATGAAACAACCAATGTTTAAGGTATTTCGATTTGGCAAGCTTTTCGATTCATTTAAATCGATTGCATACAATTTGAAACAGATTGATACGACGGTTTTATATGACACACGTTTTGCTTAATGACGTTAGCTTAGTGACTAAGAAACACATGTTACAGGTCGTTCATGGAAGTATTTGTTCATTTATCTTACAACGAATGCCTTTAGGTTCCCATATTGAACTGCGACTGTTTTGAATTATGATTAATATTTAGCATATTTGTTAAGTTAATATTTCCTTAATTACCATCTCGACCACATCGTTATGCTTAATGACGTTCACTTGGTGACTAAGTAACACATGTTACTGCTTGTTCATAGAAGCATTTTGTCATTTATTTTATGACGAATGCATTTAGGTTCCCATATTGAACTGCGACTGATTTGAATTATGATTACTATCTAGCATATTTGTTTTGTTAATATTTCCTAAATTACCATCTCGACAAGTTTTGCTCTGAATCACCATCCGTTTTATGTGTAACTATATTACAGTCTTGTCTAATTCATGTTTAACCAGTGACCATGCCTACTGTTAAAGGACTTGTGTATGGACTTAATTACATGTTTGTTTATCAAGTGAAACATTGTATCAATCGTTTCCATTTTGTACCTTTCAAAACAATAAAACGATTAATGAAATGCGAATAGGATTTGTCTACCTTTATGTATCTTGTTAAATCTATGTTATCAGACCACATCTAGCGTTGAAATTTTGGCTTTTTCTATGAGAAACACTATTTTTTGTATGGGTTAACTTGATTAAAAAAAAATATTTTACGAAATATTCTTTGATTTTGAGTGTTAATGGGTCTTAACACGTTTGTAACTCTTGTATTCGGTACTCGGTAAAAACATGTAACACTTATGTATAAGTTCAGTCATGGATTGTACAATCTAACTGGTCTAGTTCAACACAACGTTGGTTTGATTTTAGCCAGGCGATGGCACAATTTGTACATAGTTTATTTCCAACTTATTTGTTTCGATACTTCATATGTTTTCCTGATTGCAGTTTATAAAGTTGATTTTTTTTTCAAATTATATAAACATGAATGAAGACGTAACATAACATGGACAAAACTGTTACTTTATAATGTCGATTAACATCAGGAGTTCTCTTTCCGATTCATGTAGAAATTCTGAACTATTTGATGTTGATATCCTCTCAAATGGCGGACGATTTCCGGGGAAATTGTATCCTTTATCATATCTTTTTAATTTCAGAAAATCAATAATTTTCAGGAAATAGGATGTTGTCGATAAGTTAGTCTCGGCACATTAAGCGATAAATTGCTTCGTATATCTGAAAAACAACAACACGACAACATAACATAATATTCGGGTATAATGGTCTCATAACTCAACAGTTGAAATAACATCTGCATTGTTAAATGATATTTGAATTTAATACAACAGCTGCTGTTCAGTCTATCGTGTTAATGATTTGAAAAAAAAAAGTTTATTTGTAAACAACAAAACGCCTGTGTTTGTTACACTTTTTGAAGGTGGAGCACAACATCACAACTTCAGTCCATGTGTTTGTATTAATGCAAACCCTCGACAGCTCCCATGTCTGTAAAAGCAGGTGTGTTTCTTCTTAGGCAGAAGATATTTCGAATTACAAAGTATGAGACCATTTTTCGATGTTGCACCACCCAACAGAAGGTCCAATTTTAGGTACAATAGTGAACTGTTAAGAATCGTATCTTAAATCAAAGCTCATGCATATTGAGCTCCATAATTGTGGCGTGTTCTGAGAAAACTGGGCAAATTGCTTGTGCGTAAAGTGTCATCCCAGATTAGCCTGTGCAGTCCGCACAGGCTAATCCGGGACGACACTTTCCGCCTAAACTGGATTTTCGCCAAGAAGAGACATCCTTTAAACGAAAAATTCCATAAAACCGGAAATTGTCGTCCCCGATTAGCCTGTGCGGACTGCACAGGCTAATCTGGGATGACAATTTACGCACAAGCATTTTGCCCAGTATTCTCAGAACACGACACAATTTTTCCGGAATTATGGAGGTTTTGTCACACTGCAGTTTCGCCACACTCAACTGTCTGTATAAATCGGGTAGTATGTTTTGTAATATTAGTAATATATGGCATGCAATGTAAAGGTGTAAATAATATTGGGAAACGAACGCACCTTTGATTGACACAACTATTTAATGTACAAAAATAATCGTTGTTGTATTTGATGACTATTTGTTTTGTTCACCAAACTATTCAAACATGACAAAATTGATATTTTCTTGAGAATTCTTTCAATATGTTTTCATCATGGATTGGGACATGCGTACGGTCTGGTCTAAGTCCTGCGATGGGGCTACATTTCCTCAATAGTAATTACTTATTATACATCATGCCGTGACAATTTAAGGCCCATGTCGATAATTTATTTTTAGAGGCACTAATTAATAATGTTTGCATACTCAAGTAAATTATTGGAATACAGTTAATACGTTATTTAGATGTTTATATTCAGAACACTACATGACTAATCACATCTGTATTTGTTTCTTGTACTATTATTATTGTTAAATAACCATATCAAGTTAGTATGTATTATAATACATATATATAATGCATACATATAAAAAAAACAGCACTTCATTTATAATATTCTTGTACATAATGGATATATATTTTAACAAGATGTGTTTGTGAAACACTATGCCCCCAGTAGGTACACTGGCTTACTTATGATTACTGCATTGGAATGTCATTGAGTGTACTAAACTGTCAATGCAAAGGACAAAGATGACAATGACAATGACGACATTTTATAGCTACTGGTGGGTGGTGCTGCTGGTGGGTGGTGGTGCTGCTGGTGGGTGGTGGTGATGCTGCTTGTGGGTGGTGCTGCTGCTGGTGGGTGGTGCTTCTGCTGCTAGTGGTACTACTGCTGCTGTTGGGTGGTGCTGCTGGTGGGTGGTGCTGCTGGTGGGTGGTGCTGCTGGTGGTAGTGCTGCTGCTGCTGGTGCTGGTGGTAGTGCTGCTGCTGGTGGTAGTGCTGCTGCTGGTGTGTGGATGAATGCGTTCAGCTGTATGAGTTACACATGCATGTACAATATGAAGTATGTGTTTCAAGTGGTACTGAAGTTTTGGCATATGTAAAATAACAGATTTTGACCTTTGTAATTGACTTTTGACCTTTCATGATGACCTTGACCTTAACATTGTACCCCTTAAAATGTGCAGCTTCATGAGTTACACATACATACCAAATATGAAGTTGGTAGCTGCAATAGTTGTTAAGAAGTTATAGTGTATATTGAATGAGCGATTTTGACCCATATATTTGACCTTTGACCTTGAAGGATGACCTTGACCTTTTACCACTCAAAATGTGCAGCTCCATGAGATACTCATGCATGCTAAATATCAAGTTGCTATCTTCAACATTGCAAAAGTTATGGCCGATGTTTAAGTTTGCGCAAACCAACAAACCAACAAACAGACAGGGCAAACACAATATGTCCCCCAGTATAGACTGGGGGACATAAAAATATCAACACTTCACTTTTGTTTATATATTTACCTTTTTAAACTGTTAATTACCACACATAATGAAAATGAAACGTGACTTCATTTAAATTATGAAATAATCATCACCTAAAAGCAAGGTCAGAAGACACACTAATTATACATACATAAAAATATGCTTATAGCGCAGTATAGAATGAAATTATGACCACTTTTTGAACACGTGATTAATTGAAGTGTACTGATTATCAACGCAGCATACTCGTGAATGTAGGTTATAGTAAACTGATGCATTATATATACTCTAATAACTTTATTCAATCACAATTAAATAGTGTTAAATGCTTACATACAAAGAGCATGTCCTTTGTTGGACTGGGTATACCAACTTTGCAAAGAATGCCGATCCCAGAATCCAATGTGTAGTTTATTTTACCAGACAAGGTTGCCGCGACTGGTTTGACATGACGGTATCCTCTGACAAATCAAATAATGCTTAAAACCAAGTCTTTGCCTCGTCTGCAACAAACAAGATTTTATGGTAAATTGATGCTTTACATACAATCAGTAACATTTAATTAATTCCGTTGGAAAGCATTTCCTGAACAGTCAAAACTCAACTTGTCTTACTTGTCTAAACAAGTGATCATTTACATTTAGCGGACACGAAACAAATTTCTTATCAGCAATGATTGTCATATGAGACGCTTTGTTCGTTATATTTTAGATGATATCACAGAAATACAATATTTCGGACACAAACAACTCACACAATCTTATACACGTAACTGAGATCAAATATAATAACAGTTAAACTCCATCCTATTCAGCATAAAAAACCTTATTATAGCATTATTTATTTATTTGTATCAAAGAATCAATTGCAAAACAGCGTGACACAAAACAAATGTTCTAAACAGTTCACACAAATGCACAACAAACACACGAACATGAATGAAGCTGGCATCTTCGCCTTGAAACGGTCTTGAAACGGAATAAAGTAATACAGGAGCATACGTTACTTAACGACAACGCTCTTCGTTTACTGATGAAATAAACACAACGTCGTTAAGAAATCAAAGTTCATTATTTAATGACGTTTTTTAGAAATACTCACGCAATATACTGGATGCAAATTAAAAACACAATAGCTAAATGTACTTGTCCACCATATTTAAAGTTTCAAATGTGAATGTGCCAAAATGTGTGTAGTCATTTGAGTAAATGATTTGTATCCTTTTGATTAAAACGATATTGAATCACATATACTTATAATTCTAATTTATTGAAATACAACAAGTTTTCATATGCGAAAACGTTTCCGAACAATTATACTGTCCAATTTTGGGTGAATTATTCCATGAGTTACCATCAATTTTAAGGTTACCATGTATTTGGAAACATGAATTCACTTTTCTGATTAATTGTAGAAAAACTCTGTTAGTTTTATAATAATTTCAACCTAAACTCCCGTTCAAAGCAGTAAGTACCTGTTGGTATTTAAGTATTTATTTTAATATGTATAATTTAAACAGAACGGTTATCCAATGTGAGAGATGAAGATAAAATTTAACATGCACAAGTTATACATATATGTGAATGAGATATGCAAAGAATGCTATCTGAGTATTTAAAGCAAGCTATACGCGTTCCTTTCTAGCCAAATCGTTTCTTTGTAAAAGCAATCATATGTTCTAATACGATATGCTGTGTAACATGTGTTTGCAATTTTAATACGTGAAGCTTGTATTAAATATAAAACTAGGGGATTGTTATAGAAATCCCCAGTCCTGTATTCTTCTGTGGTTTCTTTATAACAATGTTAAAACTAATTAAGATATGGAGAGAAACAGACATCTTAAGTAACACGTTAAAGGGAATATATATGTCTGTTCCGATGGGAAAATTAAGATAATTTGCTCGTGTATTCTGATTTCCCCTGATTTCGCTTACATTTGAATATCTAATCTACGATTATCTAAGAATTCATCTTGAACTTTAGTCTCTTTATCCAGAACAAGTGTAGGTTAACTGACGTCAGAAGGACAGACGAATCAATAGAGGGCTTTAGCTTAATATCGCACATTACATTAAATGTCGCAAGACTGACGCTAAATGTCGCAACCGACCTAAGTGTTGCAAAAACTCATCACAATAAATGTCGCATTTATAACTCTCAATGTCGCGATAAATTCTACTTCCTCTGAATGTCGCAACATGAACGCTAAATGTCGCACTTTCTTCAAAATCTCTCTTTTGCAGTATTGCTTTCTTTATGTATGTTTTCGATATGTCAAGAAACATTCATCCAAATGTTTACCGGGTTGAAACGGCAACAACCATAAGAGCCAAGTCTTAATGTAGTATTTGGTTTCTTTGCATTTATAAATATGAACAAATGCGAAAGTGAGAAACTACGCGATCACCACTAGTCATCATTCTAAAACAGCGTGTCTGTTGGTGCATCAGCAGTCAACCAGAAAAGTCGGCCATCTGATGCGTGTGTATTTAGAAGTTTATGAGGTCCCTCCGCGCCTGAGGCTGCATTATGTTAGGACCCGGAGAGTGTCACATCACTCGTACGTAATTAATTTACTAGACTCTCTAAAGTTGGGTAGAATTTTGAAGTATAGCTGCAATTTCAAGCTATGGGTTTTTTACTGATGGATTTTAATTTCATTTTTGGCTTGGTCTTGTGCTGTTTGGGTTGGATCGGAGTATCCGGAGGAAACCCCACATGTCTGGTATAGTGACCACAGACCAAACTCACAGGCTGTCTGATTTTGGTTGGTGGTTACCATTCCGGACGGATGGGGTTTCCTCAATCTCATTAACACGCCTTCATATACCATATGGTGGCTGATATCGTTCTGGCCAGTTGGCTGGTTAGACGGGCGACAGTCTGAATCAGCCACCAAAGTTAACCGCTCCGCGTTTACATCTGTTGCTGATTTCAGACGGATACCTTTGTACAACCTTTCAGCCGGCCGAAACCTCGTTTTGATGGGTTTTGAAGTGAACTTAAATTGCAATCAGATTTGTAACGCAAGTAATACAACAATCAGTTTTTATCCGATAAAATTAGTAATTAGATTGTATTTTTTTTTTCTCTTTCTATTATTAGATTTTGATTGTGATGCTGTGTGGTTGATTTTGATCAACACTTAAATGTTTTATGAATAATTCTTGACCAACGTTATACTTTGCAGTTGCTTCTAGCACATGACATATACAAAGCCACACGTGTTCAAACACACGACGTACACAAATGCCTCACGTTTTCAAACCCGGGACGTTTAAAACGAATCAGGTTATCGGACAGTTAATAAAAATCAATTTTAAATCCGCCTAAACAAAATGTGAATTTGTTTTCAATTAATGGGTTAATATTTCTTTCAGTACAATACATATAATTCAGTTGGGTTCAACAGAATAGTACTATGGCATGTGATATGTCATCTAA
This sequence comes from Dreissena rostriformis, assembly GCA_007657795.1. Taxonomy (NCBI): domain Eukaryota; kingdom Metazoa; phylum Mollusca; class Bivalvia; order Myida; family Dreissenidae; genus Dreissena; species Dreissena rostriformis. The sequence goes on along the minus strand of VMBQ01005310.1, from coordinate 6,162 downwards.
CAGTTACTGTATCGAGGTATTAACTACAAAATAACAAGGATTTGTATTCCAATCTTTGAGAGGCCGATCCTCTTAACTCCGTTGTTTGCATGCCAAACTATGTAGCCGTAATGTATTCCAATATCACCAAGAAATATCCAATGCATGTGCTCACGTTAGGATTTGTTAGAGCGAGCATTCTTAACTCTGTTTAGCTTTCGATACTGGATATAGAGCACATTCTCATCATTATTGAAATATGCTTGGTATTTGAATTTAAATAAAAGTCGTTTAGTAAATAATTATGTCATACATATTATATCATAACCAAACGATGGATCATGTAAATGTAAATAAACTTAATGAAACTTGTTCACAACTCGAATACGTAGAAATAAACGGATCGGACGAAAATGTTTTCGAAAACTTAAGCAGTGCCCAATTTCTTGATCAAATCAAGGATTTCATTCGACCATCCGTGCATCACTGGATTTTCATGTCATTTTTTTTAGTGGTTTTCCTCGTAGGAACCACGGGTAACGTGTTGGTGTGCTATTCCGTGTGGAGATGCGTTCGCTTAAAACGGTGACCAATTATTTTCTCGTGAATTTGGCAGTAGCAGATTTTCTGGTGATTCTGATTTGTCTGCCGTCATCCATCCTCTCGGAACTTTTGCAGTCCTGGTTTTTTGGAATTGTCATGTGCAAGATCTCTGTCTACCTTCAGGTATGTATATATAGTGAATTCGTTATTTGTTTTATTGAATTATGTGTGTAAATGTATGCTAGTATTGCAATAGTGTTTTATTACAGATTAGCATCCAGTTAAATGGTATCGGTCTTTTTCGGTATGTAATTATGGTTGCTGAAAAAGTAGGTTTGCCATTGATGTTTGATAATAGAAAAACTATGGGTTGGTTTAGAGATAATTTAGAGAATACTGTTTATTGCATAAGCTTTAACAAGTTAAATAATACAACAATACACACATTATATTAAGAATGTTTTTATAGTATTGTTTTCGCCTGAATTAAATACAACTGTAACCATACGACAAGGCAAGGTTTCCAATGACAAGCGCTACGTTTTATTTCTAATCGTACCTTTTTCAAGTGAAGTGTCCACATAAACGACATTTAAATGAGTAAAGTAGTGTTACAAGCCGAGAGAAAATATTCGTTTTCTTTATTAATAATTCCCTTAAAATCTGAAAATTTGATTTATTCATTTATAGTCTTGTTTTGTTTTCAGCTCTCTAGCATCACCAAATTCAAGCTACAGAAGAGATTGGAAATTCTTTGTTTATTGCTGTTTATTGTTTTCTTGTTAATATGAAAACTCTGTTATTTATATCTCATGTAGAAATATTTTATTATTAAAATACCTAACTAATTTAAAATAACATATTTTCAACGAAGCATTACTCTTGTCTTAACTAATTACACACATAAGATGATTCTACCGAACATCCACGGGAGGTACTCATTTCCACATTGGAAGACTTTACTTTCACAACAAATACAATGATGGCCGTCATTAAGCGGAATGCAACCGATATCTGAATACGAATTTACCAACAATTCTAATTGAATTTTATAACTGAATAAAAGCGGTTAAGTTATGACAAACCTACTTGGTGCGATACCCTTTATATATTTCCATGTATACGAGAATCATATCGTATTGGTGTAAGATCTTGAAAAGCAATAATATAATTATTTCAACGTTGTGTCTAAGATCTTTATAAGATTGTAAACTAGGTCACTCTAACTGGGTGTCCTGTTTTAAGAAACTTTTATCTGATTTTGGGTTGTCGTTGTTAAATCATGAACATATATGAAGTTCTTTTCCTTTCGTATTCAAGGAGCGATTAAAGCAACTTTATTCAAGAATGGCAAGGTTGATTACTACGTAGTTCTGTTTGAACGGATTACGCTCATTTTAAACTAACTATGCATATCAAAGCTATCTTTATATATTGCCTTTGACCTTTAGGAAATTTGTAACACACTCAGGATTTGTGAACACTCATTAAGAATTCATACGGGCCGTTATGGCTCTAGTAATATACCAAGAAACGAAAGATACTGTTTGTATTGTGGTTGTCGCGATCTAGAAGTCGTGTACCATTTTATATGCATTTGTCCGTGTTACATAACTATAAATCGGAGTTTTTTCTATATAAGATTTACGTCAGACCTTCAGTATAACAATTCAATTCTCTAATGGGATCTGTTAACGCACATGTCTTTAAAAATGCTGCAAACTATATAAAATAGGCACTATATATAAGACAATTTGTTACCGTTTAATACATGTACATCGCTCTCCATGAGTATGTACCGTAGTCTGTAAACTGTATTTGGACCAATATTTGCATTTTCTTTTAAAACATTACCTGAACAAACTGACCACTGATTTATTGTATTTAATCACATTATTTTCTAGATTGTGTGCTCTAAACTGATCTCGAACAAAACGAGTGTCGCTTGTCTTGTATTAATACTCGACAACGAACCAATTCTGGATTCATCAAGGGACTGGAATATAAGTAACTGCACTGTATTAGCGTCTAAAGGCAAAATGAAGCTACGGGATAACACATATCAGATTTGAAAACTCTTTGAAAGAGTAGGGAAATTAACAATTTGAATATAGCAAGCATGGTTAATTAATTATTTATTTTTTATGATTATAGTTCCCAAGCAATTATATATTTTTTTCTGTATGTCTAGTAGTTAATTAAAAAGCATGCCACAAGCGATACGACACGTGACATTTCAAACGACAAGCGACATTATGTCAGACACATATCGTGCAATTACCGACTATCATTTATCAACAGCCAATACAATGATGGATACATTTCCAATCAGTAATGAATAAAATCCTTCTACCGCATTGGTCGAATGGAAAATGATAGGGAGGCAGTATTGCGTTTTACAACGGTGCTAGCCGAATTCTGAACTTGAAGTTTCCGTTTCTCATTAACAAATCAAGAACGGGTACAACATTTTCACTCTCAACTCTCCAAATCAATAGATCGTATGCGTGTCCTTTTATATTTTCTAAAGAGCGTATACTTATAGGCTGTGTTGAACAATTAAGTGATATTGCATAATGTGCACTTATCAGTTTTATACCACGTAAATAATGTTATTTCCTGTTTTCCCCACCCTGATAAACTTGCGAAAAGTCACGTTAGATAGTTTGATTTTGGCAGACAGACATATGTGTAATTATTGTGTTTACCATAAGCCAGCGTTCCAACTCAAACATTGTTCACTTTTGTTAAACGTTATACATTTCATATCGCAGGGTATCACGGTCAGTGCGCGGTCAGCATTGCCGGAAATTCCTATTTTCAGCACAGTCGTCTGACTCTTTATCGTTAAGTATCGTGTGATTAATGATTTTTTCATTAAGAACGAACATTGTTTACAAATGTGAGATTTAAATGAAAGGACAGGAAACTGCGTCTAAATGAAATACTGACGTACCAAATATTTAGATCGCGAAGAACAAGTACTTGTTTAATACATTATATGCCATATAATGTGAGGACACATACTATGATCGGGTGTAGTAACATTTGTATCTACATGCACACGTGCCCAGTTTGAATATACGTTTACGTATATGTAATGGCTATTTCCTATGTGTCTTTTATTAATCAACTTCCAGCATATATAGGTGTATAACAGTGCCCAGGAAATTTCATATGCATTATGTTTTTGTTTATAAACTGTATAAGCATCCATTAAAATTTTTGAATACATACATATGCAACACATAACAAACCTTTGATGGGGAAGATAAGAAAATAACAACCGAACAACTATTAAACATTTGTTTCCAATCTTATTTGTTAGAAACATACATTTTTATTAAAATGTATTTTTATACGCCGAATTTCTTTTTGTTTAAGATATTGCTTTTAATAAATGACGTCTGGTACAGCTATTGCTGAGGGATTGTACAAAATGATAGATGATTATAGCGGGTCAAGTATCTGAATTTTCTTACTGCCTCAGAGACAAGAAACGATTTATCAAGATGAAAAGAACAGCCTGTCGGCCTTAGAAATCTTCTTCTAAAGTTTTCATAGAAAGGAAAATACTCGTTTAATTTTGATCTTTCCTGCTTTAATGTGTTTTTGCATCCCTTTTAACTGAACTTCACTTTGCAAGATAAAGTGGTGGTTTTTCAATGGTGACCAATGACAAATAATTCATTTTCATTGAATCCTTAATGCCATTCTGCTTGAAATACATTGAGTCATTGCGCTGCCTTGCTATCTAGAATCGAATCCATTATTAATGTATCATCTGCTTTTAGCAAACCGTTTATTTTAAAGAAAACGTTAGCTTCTTGAAACTTGACACACAATCTTAATTTAGCAAGAGCTTTGTCACAGACAAAACCACAGTTCAATAATGATGTGAATTTGAGAAAACCAAAAAAAAAAAGTTAAAAGGATTTTTTTTCGAGATCAATCTCACGATAACATGAATAATTTAACCAGAAATATTGGCGTCTCTTAAGGCATATATACATACCCCTGTCCGTGTGTATGTTCGTGTGTCTGTATATGTGTTTCGAATGCGTGTGCGTGGGATATATCTTGTCCTGCTCATATCTTTGTTGTCCATTATGGGATTTCGAAATAGATTGGCACAAATGATCATCATATCAATACGACGTGTGGAAAACGACAACCATGTCGTTCGCGTCAAGGTTACTGTTACATTGAATACTTGATTAGTTTGCTTTTTCTTTTTATGTGTATTGTGAAAGTTCATGTTTGTGTCTGGTTCATAGCTTTATCATGCATCGAGGGATTCGTAAAGAATGGCACAATTGAGAATTATATAAAGAAAATGTGTCGCGTGCGAAAACTTGTCGTTCGCATCAAGGTCACGGTGTTTTTTTTTGCATGTATACGGTGAAAGTGCATGATTGTATCCGGATCATAACTTTGTCGTGATTCAAGGGATTCCTAAATAAATTGGCACCAATGTGCAACAACCACGTCGATCGCGTCAAGATCAAGGTCACAGTCGACTGTTCAAGTTTTTGCATATTCCTTATATGTATATAGTTAAAGTGCATGTTTGTATTCGGCCCATCACTTTGTTGTGCATAATTAGATNAATTATGCACTTACGGGATCATGCTTGTTTATGATCAGCTAAAAGACACAGTTCAATCATATTGCGACATAGCGTTAAAACAACATGTGGTCGTTTAGTATTCGCTACGTCAGCATAAAACCAGAACGGTTTTGCGAGCTATTTGTTTAACCGTTTCGCCACTCACAACAACTGGGCGTTATAAATGTAATACATGAGCTTTATGTTTACTTAACATTTTTTTCCTTACTGTTTTTTTGTTTTCTTCACAAAATACGGAAATATGAATGCCTTATCATGTTGACATATTCTTTGTGAATGTATGGGTTTACACGATGTACTTTGTACACGTCTTTGACAAAACGTCTGTCTTTCTGTAAAAGCTTTGTTCAGCGTTTCTTTTTTTAGTCAGAAGGAGCCCCACCCATGTGCCTATGATCATCATTAAAAGGTAAACATGCTGCGGTAACGATAACTGTAGAATTGGTCTTGAAATTCAAATAAGGCAACCTCAAAATACATACTTGTCTCTAGTGCCTTGGGTATGTTGGATCTTGATATTATTCTGGTTTAGATTCAATAATCAAACGATATTCAAGGGGCCGAAAAAGACGAAGTTTTTCACTATTTTGAAATAGAAGAAATAAAAGTACTCTTAGAAGGAATATAAATGTATGTAATTGAATATCAAACGTTAAATAACTGCTCAAACATATTATCACTTCATAATATATATCAAATTGAGATATGAACGTTCGGCAAACTATTTAAAAGTAATATTATGGATCAAATATATGTGCAACTTAATGCATGAACATTTAAATGTCTATTGAACGGACACTTAAATTGAATAAAAAGTTGTGTGTGTTTTTTTTGCAAAAAATGCAAAAATGGGGTACAAATTATTTTATAATTAAAGATCAAATTCAATAAAGCTTTTGTATCGCACAGACTTTTGATTTTCTGCTTGTAATTTGAGTATTTTCGTCTTAAAAACACTATATAATATAACACCAATTGTTTGTTCAAACACGAACAATAATAAAATGTAT